>APFE031357560.1:190721-268821 GCA_000404065.3 Pinus taeda
GGGCTACCGGAAACCTTTTCGCGTGAAACGAAAGGGGTTCCTCACTGGAACAGATGCTCCGAGCACAACAGAGCAGTCTTATCGGCCTAAAAGCAGTCAGAAACAGTAGATCTAGGAAACGACAGCCGCATGCAGTTCTACCGGCTTCAGATTTGGATCACCAACGGACGCGGCCCTCAAATAGCTCTAATACCATGTAGGAATTTACAGGGTAAGTTCCTCAGAAAGAACACCAAAAGGACACTGCTCACAACCAGATCTCAAATCAATACACCAGTTTTTTTGACGTGGTTAAAACCCTCAAAGAGGGAGACAGTCCACGGCCTGAGCCAACATGGCCACTTCAGGCAATTTATTAATCAAAGAATGAAAATTTACATAAGCTTTCTCTCATAGACGGATTACCCGAAAAATGACCCTCCATGCGCTTTAAATAGAACTCATGGACCAATCGGTGTCAAGCCACGGATCAAGTGTCGGTAATACCGAGGAGAGAGTGAACCGTCGGCTCACTACATATCGTGATCGTCAGATTGTAAGTTACAAAATGTACAATGGTAAAGAAACACACTTTACCTAACTCTATACTAGACCAAGTTGAACTTAACTATTTCCTATGTGTCGGAATATCCTAACAGGAACCTCTTGCCATCTGTACTTATTACTACTTTTAATGTAGAGAGCACCTTTGTTGGCAAGTATGTCCACCAATTTATTGGTCGTCCTGCGCACATGTGTGAAGTTTAAGGTTCTCATGTTTTGAAAGAAGAGATGGATTCTTTGATAGACCTAAAGAAGCCTCTAGTGTCTCGAGACCTTTTCCGGAGCTGAACCACAACAAATTCTCTTGACCAAATTGATGATCAGCTCAGAATCTGCTTCAATTATGATATTCTGAAGATTGTCGTTCTTCAGGATTTCTAAACATTGCTCTAGTGCCATTAGCTCCGCCATATTGTTTGTGGCTCTTCCCAGATTGAAATGAAAAATGTAATGTATGCAGCCCTTTTCATCCCTTACTACACCACCATAACCAACCATACCTGGATATCCTTTTGAGGCCCCATCTATGTTACATTTCATAAATCGCTGAGAGGGAGGATGCCAGAGATCTTTATCAGTGACCAGTTGCTTTACCAACCTGTTCTTGCCCTGAGGAATAAGCCCTTGCATACCCAACTGAAGAAGTATTTGCACATCAACATTTGAAGGGAGATTTGTAGGGGGTGTTTGCATTAAAGTTCCAACCGTCTCCTTGAGTTGTCTTAAAATTTGTTCTATGATGGTCTGGGAGGAACTTTTTTTATTTTTGAAAATTCTATTGTTGCGTTCTTTCCAAACATCCCATATTAGGAAGCTTGGAGTTAAAGCCAAGCTTTGTTTATCGTTTCATAATCAGAGAAGTTCCTCCTCCAGTTTCTTAGGGTATTAGTAATGCTTCCTTTGTCCCTATTTGTTTGTCTGAATATTAAGGCAATACCATCCCACAACGTGGAGGTAAATATGCAGGTGTTGAGAAGGTGCTCCATTGTTTCCTCTTATGATTCACAAAGCTGGCATCTGGATGGCCCAAAACACCCCTTTTCCAGATATTCTCCCATGTCAAAATTTTCTTATGATGTACCAGCCACATGAATAGTTTGGTTTTCATCCATCCTTGGTTCTTCTAGAGATTCTTCCAAACCCAATCCAGTTTTGTGGAATCAAGCTCAAGGGCTATGTGTTTTTCGTCTTTAAGGTTAAAGGTGCCTTCATTGTTATTTCCCCATCTAAGTTGGTTAGGATCAGCTGATATTAATATCATTCTTTGATCCAGAATGGCCATTAGAGCATCAACCTTTTCTTTTAAGGGGCTATTATCCCTGTATTCCATTTTCTTCCAGGTTCTCCATTTTCCTTCGCTATTTGTCTGATCCCAAAAATCATTTACCCAGAGTAACCCTTTGTTATCAATATCATTCTTGAGATCCACAAAGTCCTCTCTTAATAGCTTAAGTTCCTATTGCCATTTATCTTCCCAAAACCATGCCAGGGCTCCCGCTCTAATCTCCCAGAAGCTTTTCTTTTAAACTATTTCTCTATTTTCCCAAGCTTTATTCCAGATGTGGGAGTCTTTTATGATGCGAAACATTATTATGTGGTCCTTGTTTTTCCAATTGCTTGCATATTTCTGGTTCCAAATCTGAGCCCAAGGAGCATTTGAATCTTTTATCCATCTCCACCATAATTTTGCCCCCAAAACTTTATTTAGCACTTCAGGATCATCCAGTCCTAAACCTCCATGGTTTTTAGGTTTACAAATTTTTTGCCAGGCTACCAAGGTCCATTTCTTCTTTTCTTCCCCTTTACCCCAAAGGAAATCTCTTTGGATATTCCGGCATTGTTGCATAACTCCTTTTGGAGCTGGAAGGGCTGAAAACATGAAGATGGGGATTATTTTCAGGACAACTTTTGTAAGCACCAATCGGCCCACCAAGTTCAAAGCTCTATTAGTCCATATTCGAGTCTTGTCCTGCAGCTTATTAATCACGGGAATCCCAAACAATCTTGTTTAGAGGTTTGTCTGTGAGCGGTACTCCCAAATATTTGGAAGGTAACATATCTCTTTGAAAGCCTAGAATTCTTGAGATATTTCGCTGAATAGCAATGTTAGTATTGAAAAAGAAAATCTTTGATTTGGAGAGGCTCACCTCTGTGCCTGCTGCCATAGCGAAGTCACTCAGGATTTGTTTGTAAGCTAGTGCTTCCTTGACCGTGTGAATGCCCTGTAGCATGGTATCATCTACAAATTGTTGATGGGTCAAAGCCTGTCCGTTATCGGATAGTTTGAGACCCTGGATCTTACCTGCTTCTTTAGTAGACTTTATGGCTCGACCTAGTCCTTCCATCATAAGAATAAAGAGAAAGGGGGATAGAGGATCTCCCTACCTGAGGCTTCTTGAAGGTTTAAAGGTCTTAGATGGAGAACCATTTACCAGAATTGAAAAACTAGAGGAAGTCACCATGGCCATTATCCATCTTACCCAGTTGTCGTCAAATCCAAAAGCTAGCAGGACCTTCATGATGTAGGTCCAATTTAACTTATCATATGCATTTTCTAGGTCCAATTGCATAATCATTCCAGCTTGCCTTTTACTCATCAATGAGTGAACCACCTCATGCGCTTGAATGATATTATTGAGTATTTGTCTGCCCTCCACATATCCCGTCTTCTCCACAGAAACCAGAGTGGGAAGAAGGGGTTTGAGTCTGTTGGCAATGATTTTGGATATTATCTTATACACCACATTGCATAAAGCTATAGGTCTAAATTTGTCTAGTGTCATAGCATTGTCTTGTTTAGGAATCAAGGAGATGAAGGATGTATTGAGTGCCTTCAATACAGTTCTATTTTTCCTGGAGTCCTCCACCACATTCAGAATATCTTGCTTGATAATACTCTAGCATGCTTTAAACAAATCTACATTGAAACCATCCGGGCCTGGCGCTTTTCCATTCTGCATTTCTTTGATGACCTCACTAACCTCCTCTTCATTCACCGACCTATTAAGATTATAATTATCTTCTCTAATTACTAGCATAGGGATGTACTTTGTGAAGTCCCTGACAAATTGTGATCTATCTAAGAGAGGTTCTTCTGGTATGCTTTGAAAATTTTTAACCAACACAACTTCTATTTCTTTATGGGTATTGAGATGTTGGCCTCTAGATTCCTTGATCACGGAGATTCATTGTGAGACCTATCTTCCATTGTAGATCTATGGAAAAACCTTGTGTTTCTTTCCCCTTCTTTTAGCCATTGTGCTCTTGATTTTTGTCTCCAAAATATTTCCTCTTGTTTGCATTAGTCTTCCCAATCCTGTTGATGCTTGTTGGCTTGTTCATTTCTTTCCCCATCAAAGCCATCTGTGATAAGGGTTTGATTAATTTCCTACTTTTTTCTTTCAACAACTTTTTTCACTTCAAAAATATTGCCAAACTCATTCTTATTCCAAACTTTGAGCCTTAGTTTGATATGTTTCAATATTTTGTGTAAAAGAAACATCCTTGTTCCCTGGATCTACAGATCTTCTTTCCACCATTTTTCAATGTTGCTAATAAATTCCGGATGGGTGAGCTAGATGTTTTCAAACCTAAAAGGTCTGTTCTTTGGGGTTCCAATGCCGGTCGCCTCAAATTGAACAGGCCAATGGTCCAAGCCATCAAAGGGAGAATTCTCGCTGTCATATCAAGCCCTGTGAGCATGAGGTCCTTTGAGATAATGAATCTGTCCAACTCTGAGGCTACTTGAGACTCTCCTCCTCTTTTGCTGTTCCAGGTAAAGAGGCCATTACTTGTAATTGTGTCAACTAGCTTCATGTTGTTTATAAAATTCTGAAATGCTATAGAGTCTCTGCTTAGTGTTCTGGTCCCACTTTTTTTTTTTGACAGGGATTTGATCATGTTAAAGTCCCCGCCTAGAATCCATGGTATTCCTGAATGTATATCTCTTAGATCCTCTAGAGAAGTGAGTAGCCTAAGTTTGTCAACAACTCTCTGAGGGCCATAAACATTTATGATTAAATAAGTCTCCTTGTCTTCCATAGGATGAATAACCACAGATAAATAATTCCTAGATGCCCCAGCGTCCACTATGCCAATCTTTTGAGGGTTCCAAAGTGTGAGAATACCTCCTACTATTTTGTCTGCCTTGACTTCTAGAAATTCATATCTCTTGAGCCATTTGCTGTGTGTTTCTCTTATTTTTTTATTTGAACATTTAGTTTCCTGGATGAAAATCATATCTGGAGTTTCTTGTTTTATTCTATTGTTAAGATTCCTTTGCTTCCTTTTACTTCCTAGACCTCTAATATTCCATGATGCGAGCTTCATTGAGAAAGATTTGTAAAGGAGTAGCTGGTTATATCTTTCATCTTACCTGAATATATCATTAGTTTTCCACATTCTATCAGTAACTCATTTTGTTTCTTTTTTCCCCTTTTCCTTCCTGGGTTTCTAGGAATGAGTCCTAATGTGGTTTTCAAGGTTTTCACCCATTCATTGTCCTGTCTTTCGAGGTTTCTTTTCCCTCCCAACCCTTTAGCCTGAGTTCTCCATAGAAATAGCTGCTGCACTCTATTAAACTCATCTTGAGGTAATGAATCCATACCTTCTGTGGTCCCTTGTTTCAGGAATCTTTCCAGATCTAGATGTTCTCTTTCGAGAATATCTTGCAGTTCATGATCCTCCGTTTCCACCTCACTTGGGGTCGTTTCTTAGTCCATTTCAAGTTCCATGTTGCTCAACATAGTCTCATTTTACTGGTTATTGTCCTGTATCTTCTCCTTGTTTTCTTCCTTTTCCTTCTCCCCTGGGCTGTCCTCTATGGCCTGATTTGCCTTTGTTACCTCTTCCTCTTCTTCTAGTATCTTGTACCTGTTCTGACTAGCCTATTTTTCCTCGGTGTGGTTTTTCTTTTGCAACCTTTTTCATCCTTTGCCTCTATTTCCCACGTTATGAAAGTTATCAGTTTCTTTCCCTATTGTAACTTTACTTCTGCTCTTTATATTGTTGAGAGGGCAGTCTCTGAATAGATGCTCGTGTTCATGACATTTGCGACATCTAAAAGGAACATGTTCATAATCCACTGTTTGCACCCATTCTTCATCAAAAATTTCCAGGATCACCTCATTTGGTAGAGCTCTAGAGAGATCCATCTCCACACATATATGGGCAAAGGAGGTGTACTTTCCCCTTCTCGTTGCCTCAGATATTTTAACAAAACGCCCTAATTTATTTCCTATTGTTGATAAAAATTTTGGTTGCCAATAATCTAGTGGTAAGGAGTAGAGTTGTACCCAAAATGGGACCGAAGTAAAGGTCTCGTGCTCCGGGACAAAATTCATCATCCAAGGTCTCATATAGAGGCCTACAACTGCATAGAAGTAGGGCCCTCCTTCAAACACCCTGTCTTTATCCTCGATGTTAGTAAAGACTACAGCAAAGAAACCCTTTGACCCAAGATGTAGGTCTATATCCCCTTTAGGTTTCCAGTGGTATTTAATCCACGCTTGTAGCGCCTTCTCTATGGGCCATAACACCATGAATTTACAAATGATAGCATAAGCCCTCATGTGATCCCTATGCGCCTGCAGTGCTGGATCACTTAACACCACTCTGGGTGTGACAACAGTCTTAGGCTTACATGGGCCATTTTGTTTTTTGTTTTCTGCTTGTTGTTTCTTTGCCTCTTCTTCTTTATATTTTTTTTTGTCTCCCTCCCTCCTATTATTCTTCTCTTGTGTGTCGTTGTTGTCCCGTTTCCCTCCTCCTGATAGACCTTTTTCAGCCTCCAGCAGTTTTTTGCCTCGGCTGGAGACTGCTTGACTGTAGGAGGGAGTTGAGCTCCCCCTTTACACCCCTCCATGGCGTTTAACGCTTGATTAATTTTTGTAAACCCTAGCTCTTACCAGTCGTTGCTCCTTCGCTCCTCCGCAAGATTATTAAAAATTAATTCATCAAGAAAATTCAAATTAATAATTTAAAATATTGTAATGAATTAATAATTATAATTATGTAATTATCAATATTATCTTTTATATATAATTTTTAAATTATAAATTTAAAATTATAATAAAAATTATAGAAAAAAGATATTTTTAATTAAATTAAAATTATAAATATGATTTTTAAAAATAAATTCCTTATAATTTTCTGTTATTGTAAAACAAAAAATATAAGATAAAGAAACATCATTATATTTGAGATTTTAATTATTAATATATTTTATATAGTGTTTAAATATAAATGTTTTATGAGAGAACTTGTATTTTTTATCCATTCAGATGATTTATATTGATATAATGGTAGTTTAGACTTTCTCAATGACCTTTAAGTTAGTTGAGATCCAAATAGATTATTATTTTATTTCGTTTCAAATCAATGTTACTATGTATGTTTTCAGGGTTAAAATTTTGGTAGAAGATAAAATGGTTAATTTTGGAGTTATTTTCTTTAAAAGAGAATTGGTTTATAAAGGATAACCCATGGCATTTTCCCCCTTTGATGTTATATATAAATTATTTAACATGCATTTTTGATAACCCAAGTGATAGTAGAATGGAGAGCCCCCACTATAGGCCCCTCAGAGCACTCCATGAGGCGTACATGTGCCCATTGGCTCATTGTGCAGGAAATAATTGTGTATTAGGGGTAGAGGAGGCATCTTTGTGGTCAATCCTAGACTCTCAATCATGATAGAGAATCACTCTCAATCATCATAGAAGACTACGAACAACGGGAATCATCTAGCTAAGCAAGAGAAGTGGAATGGTACTTTATGGTGGATGAACTCCCCATTCATGATTCCATGCGCAAATGAAGGTATCAATGTTGTTGATGTTAGTAGGTACGTGACAATGGCTAAAGGCTCACTCGTCTGCAAAGTCTGGATTATAAAGCATTCGTTTGGGATTACCCACTCCCTTGCCTCATAACAATGAATTTTCAATCTCTGGGTCTATGGTAGTCCTCTGGGAGTGATTGTATTAGAAGTATTCCTCCTCTAATCATCCTAGTATTTAATCTCTCATCTCTTATGATTTTTCATGCCCCTAGGCCCTCCTATATTCTATAGTTGTTTGTTGTGGTTTCCATTTCCATTTGGTTTGGTTGGGATCACTATTTAGCTTCTTCTAATCTCCTTGGTGGCCTAGCCTTCATCTCTCTAGGCCCTATCCTCTTCTCGTTGCTCTCCCAGGAAGATTTTCCCTCTTTGTCTATTCCCCCTATGGTTTTCTATATTCCCCTTCTCTTAAGCCATTTTGGAACCAGAACTAATATGGCTTATATGAAGATATTGTTGTTGTTGCTTGGATTGTTGTTTATTGGATTTTTGCCTGATTAAGAAGCAACTCTGAAGTTGTCTTTGTTGAAACTCGACATCCATATCCACAAGGTCGAGTTAGCTTGGGATATCAAACTATGTGTGTCTTTTGCTCATTATCTACATTTGTTAGTAGTGTTTCAGATGGTAATTTCACTAGGGGGCAACTTCAAAGATCATCATTTCAGATTAATCCTTCAAGAAATCTCTCTCATTATGGAAGCAAGGCAGTCTCTCAATCATGCCTATATAGACTGAATATTGAAGTTAAAGTATGACACCCATTTTTGGATGAGATTCACACTTAGGTGGACAGGAATCACCAAGAAAAATATGAAGACAGAATCGCCCCCAAGGATCAACATATACATAACTAGACAACCATTTTGATTAATTGTAAATTTTGTTTGGTTGTTTTTGGGCTTTTATAAGCAATGTAAGGAGATATGTAACATTGAAGGCTTAAATGATGTATTCTGAAAATAAAGGCTAGGTGAAGACAAAAATAGTAACTGTTAGATCTCATTGAGTAATTTTGTCATGTACTACATCTGATTTTTATGCTCGAGACTCTTTTAATACAAATTATCCTTAGTTTTTGTTAAAAATTATAATGGTAATATAGATTATTTTAAAGTTAAATCATTCACCTTAATATTGTAATGTGTAAAAAGTATTTTTGATTAATTAAAACAATAAATGGTTTTTTAATTAGATTGAAAATGTTTCGAAATAGTTTTAAAATTGAAATTTTCATATTAATTAATTAAAATAATAAAACGTTTATTAAATTAAATTGATTTTTTTTTTTTGTAAGATTGGTGGGATTACATCTTCATCATATCCAATATATCATCTCTATCGAAGCAGGGAATTGAACCGAAGACTTCACATCAAGGAATTTCTTTAACCTGATCACCATATATCCAAGACCCCATGGAAAACTAAATATAAATTTTAAAAATTTTAAAATATAGAATTAATATAAGTTTTTTAATAATATTTAATTTAACAAAATTATTAATTGTAATAAATAAATTTTATTAGAGGTTTTAATATAACAAGTTTTAATTCATATTTACACTCCTTCGCTACTTATTATACTTAATTAAATGATAAAAATGTTATTGTTGATAATAATTAATACAACATTAATAGTTGCAATGCAACATAATCCATATCTCTACAACTATCGCTAAGTAATTAATTAAATATTATACGGAGTGCAAAGAAACTCCGCACAATGAAAACAAAAATCTCTCTCCACGGTGAAAACTTTCTATCTCTCTCCACAATGAGATCCCTATACACAAAGCAATAGACACAGTGAAAGCTTTTTGCACAACCTTCAACATGTAGTTTAATTGACACACATACTCATTACAACTGATTAAAACAACAACTAAAATAGGTGAAATTGATCTAAAAATTTAATTATGCAAAAGTGTCGGGGAAAATGCTTTCATTGAGTGGTGTCTCTTACTTAACTCCCCATCCCATGCTAAGAAATAAGCCTTAAAAACATTTACTAGACTTGTCTAGAGCTTGCTTGTGGGGAGCTTTCATTGTGCAGAAAGCTCTGCACAAGCAAAGCTCCACACACTGATTTAGATGAAAAACTGTACACACTCTTTAAAAAAATTAAACATTGGGTGTTAACGAATGTTTAAGTTTACATATCTTCATCTAAAAAAAAAATAAATCAGCACGTTCTTAAATGCTTATTTTTACATGCTTTAAAATACATGATTAACTAATAAAAATATGATTAATTTCATGAATTTAATAAAGAGTTCAAGTTATAGTTTCAATAATGTTATTGTAGAAATTTTCTACAAATCTTGATCTGATACCATGTAGAAAATCTGATGTAGGTTAACTCGATAATGCAATATAAATCAAAGTAGAATACTATAGCCTACTTCTACTATTAATTTGTGGAAGCTTAAAGATCGAGCTAAACAATATAACCAAAAGAAGAAGAATCAATTGCACAATACACATGAAAATACTTTGGGGAAAGCCTTAGCTAAAAACCCACACTATTGTATTATCATACACGGTGGAAATACATAGGAATTATACAAAGCCTTAGCTCTCATAGCTAGTCAGCTCTCAGTACAATCCTCACAGATGCTCACAGGAAATCTTGGCTTCTCTCCAGCCTTTCTCTCTGCCCTCCAAGCTCCTATTTCCTTGCGTTGTTCCTTGTGGATGATCTGCCTTTTACCAAGTGGAAAACCAATTTACCAAGTGGATGATCAAGCCTCCAAAACTGCGCAATCTTTAAAGATGATTCCTTGACAGCATGCATGATTTTTATTTATAATAAAACACATGCAACCGATAGTACATTGTCCTTGACTTTAATCTCAACTAGGTCTTTCTTAGAATAGACATGCATGAGTTTCTGATGAGGAAATATTTAGTTAACTAGAGTAGCACTAGTTGAGTGCATGCATGCATCAACTGATTGTTAACTCACCATTAGTTCCTCAAACAGTTTGGAACTAATTTAATTGGAATTAACTCAGTAAACTGAGTTAACTAATTACAACTCAAATATAACTCAATCTTATCTCCTCAGTTTAAGGGATAACTCTTGCATGACTTCAGAAATACTTCTAACTTGAATTTCTCCAACTAATTAATTGAAACAAATTAATTAATTATTTCCAAGTAGCTGTTAAGACTAAATTCGATTTTAATTCACAATTTAATTCAAGGACAGATTAAATTGGAATATTCTTGTTGCCACATTTCAACACTCCCTCTCAACAATAAAGGGATTTAAGTACGGGGGTTTACGCAGTGCATTATATTAGATATCATTTTGGGATTCAACTGCGTTAAGTAAGTCATTCACGTATGACCATTTTCATGAGAGGTAGTCGTAACTGACTAACTTCTCATGAATTTTGAATAGTTCACTTAGCACTCATTGCATCGGGTGATGCTCACAGGGGTGAAGAAGTGGGATTGAAACTAGTGAAATGAATCACATAGCGTCAATCATCGCTTCCGGGGCTTGCACCCGGTAACCAGAACTTTCCGGGAGGTCACCCATCCCAGATCGCCTTTGGCTCAACATACGTGAAAATGGTCATACGTGAATGACTTACTTAACGCAGTTGAATCCCAAAATGATATCTAATATAATGCACTGTGTAAACCCCCGTACTTAAATTCAAAAAGAGTGAAGGGATCTCTACTTGAATGGTTCATGAGGCACAATACTTGCTAAGGTTTTGCGAATGGGGTAGCAAGCTAAGTGGGCTTGATTGTGGGGAAAAACTCCACAGTTAAGTGCGCTTGAGCTAGAGGCGATCTGGGATGGGTGACCTCCCGGGAAGTCCTGGTTACCAGGTGCAAGCCCCGGAAGCGATGATTGACGCTATGTGATTCATTTCACTAGTTTCAATCCCACTTCTTCACCCCTATGAGCATCACCCGATGCAATGAGTGCTAAGTGAACTATTCAAAAATCATGAGAAATTAGTCAGTTACAACTACCTCTCATGAAAATGGTCATACGTGAATGACTTACTTAACGCGGTTGAATCCCAAAATGATAAGAAAGGGATTATCTTCCACCCCGATCCTGTCTCTATGGAACTCGACTTTACACTTTGACAATGCCTTTGTCAAAATGTCAGCATTTTGCTCCTTTTTCGAAATATACTGCAGCAACATGATCCTCTCAACCTATGAAAAGCCACAAGCAAAAAATCTTGCGTTATGCTTCTCCACACTACCATCAGCAACTTGCTTTACCTTGTAAAGCCAACGGGCACTCACAACTGACTTGTTTTCCGGTCTCGAAACCACGTCCTAAACATTGCTACAAACTATGGAGTCATACTCCTCCACCATATCATCAACCCAAATCAGTTGCTACACTGCTTCCTCAAAGGAAGATGGCTTGGGCTCAACACATTCCCCAGCAAGGGCCATGTATCCAATGTACCTCTCAAGTGACCTCCTCTATCTACGCTGAGAAGATGGTGCTCCCACATTCTCTCTTGCATCCTCCAATAATCTATCCGCTTCTCTTGTGCGCTTCTGTCTATCTCTGGAAGACTCTGCTTAAGTGGATGTCTCCTCTCCTGGAACCTCTACATGCGGTTGCTCCGCATCAGTTTGAGGCTCCTCCTCCTTAGGAACCAACAATTCCTTCACAGCTTGTAGTTGGGGATCCCTCTCAAGGGAAACTCACATTGCCTTCTGCTCATCAAACTTGAGATCTTTGCGAACCACTATACCCCACAAATATCCCCAACTTTGTTGTCGACTCAAGCTTCTTTCGTGAATCCTTTGTCACATGGCAAAATACTGATCAGCCAAAGATCTTGAAGTGACCCACATTTGGTCTCTTACTGGAGAAATCTTCCTCTGGTGTCGTCATCCCAAGTATGCAATGAGGGCTTCTATTCTGCAAATAGACCGTTGTGTTGCATGCCTTAGCCCACAAGTGAAGTGGTAGGCCTTGGTCATGCAACATTGCCTGTGTTGCCCCTACAATAGTTTTGTTCTTCCTCTCGGCCACCCCATTCTGTTGTGGGTTATGAGGTGCTCTTAACTCTCGTTTAATTTCTTCCGCTGCACAGAATTACTTAAACTCTTGAAAGACATATTCTCCACCGTTGTCGCTTCTCAAGGCCTTGATCTTCTTCCCTGACTCTTTCTCGACCAAAGCTTTGAACTCACAAAACTTTGTGAAGGTTTTGTCCTTCTTCTACATGAAATAAATCCAAAATTTACGAGAATAATCATCAATGAAAATCACATAATACCTTTGCTTCATTGTGGATGTCGTCGAGAATAGTCCACACACATCAGTATGAACTCACTCTAAGATAGGCTCTGCTCGACTGTCTCGATCATGAAAGGAAGACTTGGTGTACTTTCCCAAGGTACAACCTTTTCATGTGTCAACTTGCTCAAATTTACCTTTGGGAAGTCCTGTAGATATCTGCTGCATTATCTTCAATGCCCCATGATGCAAATGGCCCAACCGCCTATGCTACAACTCACAAATGTCTTAGCTTTGCACTAATTCTGCTTTCATACTCAATGTTTCACAATCATCTACCTCTAGTTTATAGATATTCCTCACCCAAATCCCTATCTTCTTGGTCTGACCCGTGGCTATGTGTCTTAGGAATGCCTTTCCTTTACTGAAGACAACATCGTAGCCTTTGTCCTCCAACATAGCGACCAATACCAAATTCTTCTTTAGTCCAAGAACATACTTCACATCTGTCAAGGTGATAGGAGCTCCATGTTCCATTTGAAAAGCAATCGTGCCCACTCCTGAAACACTATACCTTCCTTCGTCACCCATCTCTATGTGCATCTTGAGGTCTTTCTCCTCCAAGGCACTGAATAAAATTTTATCACTGGTCATGTGGAATGAGGCTCCACTATCAAGATTCCAGACACAACCCATCATCGATGACACCATGCATGCGATGAGGGTAAAGTCCATTTCAAACTGAGAGGATAATGCCTCACCTTCGAATCCTTCCGAGGATCCGTTCTTGGACTTCTTCGATGGGCAATTAGTTGCATAATGTCCCATCTCATGACATTTAAAGAATCTTACTTTAGACATGTCACCCTTCTTCCCTCCATGAGAAGAATTCGATTTGGAATGGGAAGCCTTCTCCTTCCCTTTCCTTGCCTTACTTTCTAAGGCTAGATTTTCTTCATCATCATTCTTGGATGAAGAACCATCTCGTGTGCTCCTCTTGATCTCCTCCTGCATAAGAACTGACCACAGTCATTCCCAATCCGGTAGTTTCTCCCTTCCATTCACAGAGTCCTGGTAGCTATTCCAACTCTTTGGAAGGGTAAGGAGAGCGAGGCTCATCATATCATCATCGGCACTAGTTATTCCCACACTGTCAAGCTCATTTCTATAGGTGCTGTGCTTGTTTAGATATGTGGAAATAGTATTGCCCTTCTCCATCTTGATTCTTCGAAGCTTATCCTTCAACACCAATTTCCTCTGGTCGTTACTTTTTTGGTAGAGGTCCTTCAATGACTTCCACATTGAAAATGAAGTATCCTTCCCATGGAGAATCGAGACAATATGGTCTCGAACTCCCTCAAGGATGATCCGTCTCGCCTTTGCCACACACTTCTTCCACCCAGCCAACTCTTGTGCATTAATTGAAGTTGGCTTTGGGATTTCTTGATCAATGAAATCCTTCAAACCATTGTCTTCTAATACAGCCTCCATTCTATCTTTCCATGCTATGTAATTCGAGCTACCTTCCAAGGCATACTTGAGTCTCAAGCCATAGAATGCCATAGGTCAACCTTGAAGTATGATATGAATTCGATTTGCACCTGCAACCCTGAACTTCAAACTTCGAATTCTCTTCTCAATATATTTTTCACAGCTCTGATACCATGTAGAAATTTTCTAAAAATCTCGCTCTGATACCATGTAGACAATATGATGTAGGTTAACCCAATAATGCAATATAAATCAAAGCATAATACTATAAGCTACTTCTACTATCAATTTGTGAAAGCTTAAAGATTGAGCTGAACAATATAACCAAAAGAAGAAGAATCAATCGCACAATACACATGAAAATACTTTGGGGAAAGCTTAAACTAAAAACACCACACTATTGTATTATCATACACGGTGGAAATACATAGGAATTATACAAAGCCTTAGCTCTCACAGCTAGCCAGCTCTCAGTACAATCCTCATAGATGCTCACAGGCAATCTTGGCTGCTCTCCAGCCTTCCTCTCTGCCCTCCAAGATCTTATTTCCTTGCGTTGTTCCTTGTGGATGATCTGCCTTTTACCAAGTGGAAAACCAATTTACCAAGTGGATGATCAAGGCTCCAAAACTGTGCAATCTTCAAGGATGATTCCTTGACTGCATGCATGAGTTTTCTTCATAAGAAAACAAATGCAACTGACAGTACATTGTCCTTGACTTTAATCTCAACTGGGTCTTTCTCAGAATAGACATGCATGAGTTTCTGATGAGAGAATATTCAGTTAACTGGAGTAGCACTAGTTGAGTGCATGCATGCATCAATTTACTGCTAACTCACCATTACTTCCTCAAACAGTTTGCTACTAATTTAACTGGACTTAACTCAGTAAACTGATTTAACTAATTACAACTCAAATACAACTCAATATTATCTCATTAATTTCTTTTGCATGACTTCAGAAAGACTTCTAACTTGAATTTCTCCAACTAATTAATTTGAAACAAATTAATTAATTATTTCCAAGTAGCTGTTAAAACTAAATTCGATTTTAATTCACAATTTAATTCAAGGACAAATTAAATTGAAATATTGTTGCCACATTTCAACAGTTATTATCACTGTGGAAATTTGTAAAAGTAATAGTCGTCTGTTACTTATCTTCCTAGCCCACACTAAGAAAAAAACCTTAAAAATATTTACTAGACTTGTGTGGAGCTTTGCTTGTTTACATGCTTTGAAATACATAATTAACTAATAAAAATATGATTAGTTTCATGAATTTAATAAAGAGTTCAAGCTATGGTTTCAATAATGTTATTACCAGTGTGGAAATTTGTAGAAGTAATAGTTGTTTGTTACTTATCTTCCCAGCCCACGCTAAGAAAAAAACCTTTTAAATATTTACTAGACTTGTGTGGAGCTTTGCTTGTACGAAAAGATCTGCACACTATTTTACATGAAAAGCTCTGCACATTGCTTAAAAACTTTAGTTTACATGCTTTCCTTTAATAAATAAATAATTCAATGTCACATGTTCCTAAATGCTTAATTTTACATGATTTGAAATAAATGATTTACAAGTAAAAATGTAATTTACTAGTAAAACGTTAAAGCTATAGTTTCAATAATGTCATTACTAGTGTGGAAATTTGTAAAAGTAATAGTTATCTATTACTTAGCTCCTAGCCCATGCTAAGAAATAAACCTTAAAAACAAGTATTAGACTTGTGTGGAGATTTGCTTGTGTTGAGCTTTTCTTGTGGAGAGTTTTAATAAAAAATCTTACTTAATAGTAAAAATAGGTAAAACAACATTAACTACCAATCCAAATAAGCATGCTTTGAATTAAATAATTAACTGGTAAAAATATGATTAATTTCACAAATTTAATAAAACTTTAAAGATATAGTTTCAATAATACCATTACCACTCTAGAAATTTGTATAAAAGTAATAATTGTCTCTTACTTAGCTAAAAAATAAACCTTAAATTTTTTTACTAAACTTGTGTGAAGCTTTCACTATGTGGAAAGCAATGCACACTACTTTACATGAAAAACTCTACATATTGTTTAAAAACTTTAGTTTACATCCTTTCATTTAAAAAAAAGACGCCACTTGTTCCTAAATGCTTTGAAATAAATGAGTAATGCTAAAGCTATAATTTTAATAATGTCATTGTTAGTGTGGAAACTTGTAAAAGTAATAGTCATCTCTTACTTAGCTCCCTAGCCCATGCTAAAAAAAACCTTAAAAGCATTTACTAGACTTATGCTTAGTAGTAAAAATAGGTAAAATAATATCAACTAGCAATCTAAATAAACATGCTTTGAAATAAATGATTAATTGGTAAAAATATGATTAATTTCATGAATTTAATAGAACGTTAAAGATATAGTTTCAATAAATATGTCTTACCACCGTGAAAATTTGTAAAAGTAATAGTCGTCTCTTACTTAACTCCCTTACCCACACTAAGAAATAAACCTTAAAAATGTTTATTAGACTTTTCCAGAGCTTTCACTGTGCAAAAAGTTCCACACACTGCTTTACATACAAATCTCTGTACACTATTTTAGAACTTTAATTAACATATTTTGCTTTAAAAAAAATCAACACCACATGTTCTAAATGCTTAATTTTACATGCTTTGAAATAAATGATTAACTAGTAAAAATATAATTTCATGAATTTAATGAAACATTAAAACTTTAGTTTCAATAGTGCTATTACCAATGTGGAAATTTGTAAAAGAAATAGTTGTCTCTTACTTAGCTCCTCAACCCATGCTAAGAAGTAAACCTTAAAATCATTTACTATATGTGTGCAAAGCTTGCTTGTGCGGAGATTTAATAAAAAATCTTACATAATAGTAAAAATAGATAAAACAATATCACCTACCAATCCAAATAAACATGCTTTGAAATAAATGAGAAATTTGTAGAAGAAATAGTTGTCTCTTACTTAGCTCCTCAGCCCATGCTAAGAAATAAACCTTAAAATCATTTACTATACTTGTGCAAAGCTTTGCTTATGCAAAACTTTAATAAAAAATATTACATAATAGTAAAAATAGGTAAAACAACATCACCTACCAATCTAAATAAACATGCTTTGAAATAAATGATTAATTGGTAAAAATATGATTCATTTCATGAATTTAATAAAACATTAAAGCTATGGTTTCAATAATGTCATTTCCACTATGGAAATTTGTAAAAATAATAGTTGTCTCTTACTTAGATCCCAGTGCATGCTAAGAAATAAACCTTAAAAATATTTACTAAACTTGTGCAAAAGCTTTCACTATGCAGAAAGCTCTGCACATTGTTTACATGCAAAGCTCCGCGCCTACTTTACATGCAAAACACTATTTTAAAACTTTAGTTTACATGTATTTTTTTCAAAAAGAAAAAAGAAAAATAAATCCACGCCACCTATTCTAAATGCTTAATTTTACATCCTTTGAAATAAATGATTAACTAGTAAAAATATAATTTTATGAGTTTAATAAAACCTTAAAGCTATAGTTTCAGTAATGTCATTACAAGTGTGGAAATTGGTAAAAGTAACAGGTGTTTCTTGTTTGGCACCCCAACCCATGCTAACAAATAAACCTTTAAAACATTTACTAGACTTGTGTGGAGCTTTGCTTTTGTAGAGATTTAATAAAATGTATTATTTAATAATAAAGATAGGTAAAACAATATCAACTACCGATTCAAATAAACATGCTTTCAAATAAATGATTAACTAGTAAAAATATGATTAATTTCATGAATTTAATAAAACGTTAAAGCCATAGATTCAATAATGTCATTACCACTATGGAAATGTGTAAAAGCAATAGTTGTCTCTTACTTAGCTCCCTGCCCATGATAAAATATAAACCTTAAAAATATTTACATGTAATGTTTAAAAACTTTAATTTACATGCTTTATGTTTAATTTTACATGATTTGAAATAAATGATTAAGTAAAAAAATTATAATTTCATGAATTTAATAAAACGTTAAAGCTATAGTTTCAATAATGTCATTACCAGTGTGGAAATTCTTAAATGAAATAGTTGTCTCTTACTTAGCTTCTCAACCCATTCTAATAAATAAACCCTAAAAACATTTACTAGACTTGTGTGGAGCTTTGCTTGTGCATAACTTTAGTAAAAAATCTTATGCTTCAAGAGTTTTCATTGTATGGAAAGTTCCACACATGCAAACCTTCATACATTGTTTTACATGCAAATCTATGCACTGTTTAAAAACTATAAATTCTGTGTTAAAACTGTTTAAGTTTACATGACTTCCTTTCAAAAAAAAAAAATAAGGCCACATATTCCTAAATTCTTAATTTTACATTCTTTGAAATAAATGATTAACTGGTAAAAATATGATTAATTTCATGAATTTAGGAAAGTGTTAAAGTTATAGTTTCAATAATGCCAATACTAGTGTGGAAATTTGTAAAATTAACAGTTGTCTCTTACTTATCTCCCCAACGCACACTAAGAAATTAACCTTAAAAAGACTTGTGTGAAGCTTTCACTATGCGGAAAACTTCGCACAAGGAAAACTTTGCACCCTACTTTACATGCAAACCTGTGCACACTATTTAAAAACTTTAAACATCAGGTGTTAATGAATGTTTAAGTTTACATGCCTCTTGCCCAACACACAACACCCCGTCGAGCGCCTAGGCACCTATGTCATCGTGTATCAAATGTCACTCTGTCACATGCTTCACCAAACTCACCCTTGCTTGTTTTGCACATCATGTTGATTTCCCCTCATGTAGCCCGATCATTCCTGTCGCACATCTCGCCCGTTCTGTGGCCATCATGTGCATATCATTGATGCCCTCTACATGACTCGTCCATGGCACCCATCATGTAGTCATGTCACCCAAAGCTTCAAATCGACCACTTCTCATTAACTCATGCATGTAATCCACTTATGTGTGCCTGGGAACCTCACCTTCATGTGGAAATCCCCAAGGCACTTGCCTTTCTGCCATGCACTCTACGTGATGCCCATGGATCCATTTCATCTAACCAATATGGCAAACACTTGACCCATGGGTCCAACATGTCGTGTCTGTGCTCCTCACCCGTCGCATCACACAACTTAGGTGTGCATGATCATAAGTCACCAAATATCGTCATGGGCACCTGTTTGGGTCTGTTCATTTGTTTTGGTGGGTGACCCTTCATAAGTCGAACCAACCCACCATGTTTCATGCAAGCACACCCCTTCATTCAAGTAACCCAACGTGCCCTAAAAGCAATACCCCATTGGGAACTTGGGCACTTCGCCATCATGTTAGTGCACCTAGGGCATGGGTACCCACATTTCCGTGTATTGCACACTACCCTACCACTCACTTCACCGATCTCGCCCATGCTCATTCCGTCCATATCATGTCTTTCCCAGGCGACTTCCATCACACGTCTCGCCTTGTCTGTGCCTTTTTCTTCTCTGTGCATCATGCCCGACCACCACTCATATGGCCTAGTTCATGTTCGTCACACATCTCGCTCAACCTGCACCTATTGTGTGTGTATTGTCAGCGCCCTCCGCCCAACTCACCCTTGGTGCCTGTCATGCGATCATGTCACCTAGCGCTCCAACTCACCCACATCTCATTGACTCGTGCATGTAACTCGCCTATAAGTGCATGGGTGTCATGGCTTCATGCAGGTATTCCCAAGGTTCTTGCCTTTGTGCTTGAAATCTTTGAAATAATTGATTAACTAGGGATCCCACACTAAGAAATAAATCTTAAAAATATTTACTAAACTTGAGTCTATGGATCTTTACTTGTTGTGCACATTGCTTTGACTTATAGATCGTGTGCACCGAAGTCATGCAATGTAATAGGTGTGGAGCACGAACATGACACGTTGGACGCATGGGTCCCATAAGTGGATTGTGTGCACTATTTAATGAGAAGTGAGCAAGTAGAAGCGTCGAGCAACACGACCACATGACAGGTGCCATGGTCAAGTTGGGTGGAGGGCATCGACGATATGTGCACGATGGGCACAGGTTGGGTGAGATGTGCGATGGACATGATCGGGCTACATCAGTGGCGATAAGCACTGACAACGTGCAAAACAAGCAAAGGTGAGTTTGGTGAAGCATGTCGCAGAGTAACTTATGATAAACAATGACATGGGCGCCCAAGTGCTCAACGGGGAATTATGTGTCAAGCATGAGGCATGTAAACTTAAGCATTCATTAACACCTAGTGTTTAAATATTTTAAACGATGTGCGGATATTTGCATGTAAAGCAGTGTACAGAGCTTTGCTTGTGTGGAGTGTTCCACACAATGAAAGCTTTGCACAAGTCTAGTAAATATTTTTAAGGTTTATTTCTTAGTGTGGTTGGGGAGCTAAGTAAGAGACAATTATTACTTTTACAAATTTCCACATTGATAATTGCATTATTGAAACTATGTCTTTAACATTTTATTAAATTCATGAAATTACTCAAATTCTTACGAGTTAATAATGTATTTCAAAACATGTAAAATTAAGCATTTTGGATCATATGATGCTGATTTTTTTTCTTTTTTTTTGAAAGAAGACATGTAAACTTAAACATTCGTTAACACCTAGTGTTTAAAGTTTTTAAACAGTGTGCAGAGCTTTGCTTGTGTGAGGTTTTCCACATAGTGAAAGATCTGCACAAACAAAGCTTCGCATAAGTCTAGTAAATGTTTTTAAGGTTTATTTCTTAGAATGGGTTTGGGAGCTAAGTAAGAGACGACTATAACTTTTAAAAATTTCCACACTGGTAATGGCATTATTGAAATTATAACTTTAACGTTTTATTAAATTCATGAAATTATGTTTTCACCAGTTAACTTAGACGGCTATTACTTTTACAAATTTCCACACAGGTAAGGACATTATTGAAACTATAACTTTAACATTTTATTAAATTCATGAAATTATATTTTTATTGGTTAATCATTTATTTCAAAGCATGTAAAATTAAGCAATTAGGAACACGTGGCGTTGTTTTTATTTTTTATTTTTTATGAAAGGAAAGCATGTAAACTAAAGGTTTTAAACAATGTGCAGAGCTTTGCATGTAAAGTTGTGTGCGGAGCTTTGCTTGTGTGGAGTTTTCCACACAATGAAAGTTTCACACAAGTATAGCAAATATTTGTAATGTTTATTTATTATATTTGGATGGGGAGCTAAGTAAGAGATGACTATTACTTTTACAATTTTTCACAATGGTAATGGCATTATTTCTTTTTTTTTTGTATTCCAGAGGAACCCAACAGCCCCCCTGACACGTAGCTACTAGTACAGATCTGGGAGTCTACAACTTGTCGTCCTCTCCACATAGTTTTAAAAACTGGAACCAGTCACCGAACTGGTCCACCTAATAAACCAGGTTTCAAACCAGGATTGGTGAGGTCTAAATGAACCGGTCTTTTAAAATATACATGAAATAATTAAATTTTAATAAAAAAAACTATGTTTAAGATTTAAAACCATGATTCCAAACCAATAGAGACAAAATATGCAAGGTTTTCTCATCTATGTACCATGTAAAGGTGAATATATCAAAATGGCATTGAGTGCAATACATATCAACAACAAAATACATAATCAATGAGGCTCTAAATGACCTCTAGAGTCTGAAAACAATTCTCTAAGCTATGGGGTCACTGACCTACTACGAGTCTACATATCAGTGATAAAAAACATGATCACTCCTCATCATGATCAAAGTCATCACCACTACTAGACAAGAGATCATCAACATGAGCTACATAAATAATATGGCTCAGAGTTTGAGGAATCCTAAAAATCCTCTGCAACTTTAGTAGTAGTAGCAAAAATAGACATCAAAACTACAAATCACTAATCAACATGGTCACTTATGAAACTCATCATTGATTCAAGTTTCAATGCTACTAGAAATACATAAACATCATCTAGCTCAAAGTCTTCAAACTTGGATTGCTCAACCATATAACATGATAGAAATTAAAAAGGTTTAACATGCCTAATCAATGATTTTGGTTTGAGTGAAGGGTTCATTGCCTCAACCTTAGAATGTGGTAGAAAAATATTAGCATGGTTAAATAGTTGTTTTCCTTTGAGTGAAGGGTGCATTCTTGTTAAGGCCATGGTAGAGGAGTTCAATAATCAATACCACCAACATCAACAAAGTTCAACAGTCAATGCCACCAACATCAAGGTTATTAAAGGGCTTCATGATCTTGATCAAATGCCAATCTCATACCCTCACGCATGATAGAATCAAATGGAAACATTGCAAACTCCCAAACCATTAAATCGTGAAAACCATTAAGTCTGTTGAATTTTGAGTGAAATCTAAAATTCTAGTTTCTCTATATGAAATTCAATGAGGTCGAAACCACTCTTAAACATCCTGAATCATTTCATGGTAATGTTAAAAATTTAAATAAAAGGATGAAAATGAAAATTAATGGAAATGTCACTTTTACTTTAAGAATTTAACATTACCATTGATTGTGAACATTGCTATGGTTGAGATGTGTCGGGAAAATGAGAGGGTAGGCATGTTTTTATTGGAGGGGCTATTTTTGGAGGAAACAACCCCAAATTTCCCTCAAAGCAACTTCAAAACTCACAAAAATGCATTATGTGGGGTTTATAGCTTCCCAAGCAATAAACCGACTGGTTTATGATGGAACCGGCCAGTTAGGACCGATTTTTCTAATTTTTTAGTGAAGGGAGCGGTTAAACTGGGTTTTTCTGTCAGTTTGACCCGGTTAGCTAGTAAACCAATGGGTTTTTAAAACACTGCCTCTCCATAAACTGGGTTACAATCATGGGGATTTGAACCTTGGATCTATTATTTTTCACATTACTTTAATCACCAATTGAGTTGCCTCCCTAGGACTAGTGTTAATGGCATTATTAAAACTATAGCTCTAATGTTTTATTAAATTCATGAAATTAAACATACTTTTACCAGTTAATCATTTATTTGAAAGCATATTTATTTGGATTCGTCGTTGATGTTGTTTTACTTTTTTTTCCCAAGGAAAAATCATAATTTTATTGGTGAAAACAAACTTATATATTGCGGATGCTTGAAAACATTCCGTCATCTAGTTAATAATTGATGATCATGAGTTCATACAAAATAACCAATCGTGGGGGGGGAAGGTTAAACTTTTCTGCATTTCTTTTTTCCACCTTTCGTCATTCTCCTTGAGATGGTGTGGAGGATATAGTGGCGAGTTGTTGTCCTTCTTCTGTTCTTGAAGTTTCCGTGTTTGAATTAGAATTTTCTAATGCATGAGGACATTTGAAATTGCTAGTATCCTTAGCTTCATGTATCCTTACTAGTTGTGTTGAAATGACATGTATTTTAGTTTGTTCTTGTATTGTTTCATCCTTTCCTTATTTTTCTTGAGTATTCTGAGTGGGAATGGGAGTCGTTTCATCATCCTCTTCCTCGTCTGACTCATTTGGTGGAAATTGCCATCCTTTGGGCTGCTTTCCTGACTTCTTCTTTCTTCATGATTCTTTCTTGGCTTCAGGGCACGTGTTTTGTAGATGTCTTGTTTGTCGGCATGTTCTGCATCTAAAGATTGTGTTTTCGAAATCTAGGAACTAAATCCAGTTTTGCCTATTGTGTATCAATTGTATTCGATCTGGAAATCCTTTGCTGAGGTCCACTTCTACGCATATTCGAGCAAAAGTATGAATTCGTTTCTCTAGTCTTTGTGTGTCTATCTTTATGTATCATCCTAAAATATTCTTGATGCCTTCTAGCACTTGTTCATGCCAAAAGTGTAGGGGAAGGTTATGAAGTCTAACCCACACTGGAATTTTTGATACAATCATGGTGTTTGCATCAAATTCTAGGAACCATGGGGTAATGAAAAGTCATGTTGATCCCCATAACCATGGGCCTTCTTGAATTACTATTTCTCAAACCTCCAATGATGCAAACTTTACAATGAAGAAAACTTTGGAAAAAAGGTGAATTTCACAATTGGCTGTCCAATTTGTGAATATCCAATGGAAAAGATCCATTGGTTTTGGCTAGAATTTGTTAAATCTACAGATGATGGCGTGGGCTACAAAGGTTGTGCAGAGATCGTTTGTTTCTGGAATCTCTATGACCACTTTTGGAACATAATTCACTTGTTCTACTATGTAGGGACTAGGAGTGTTGAGTGTATGTTTTGTCTTTGTTGTAGTTTTTGGTTCCCCTTGTAGAATGTTTTTGTAGGAGAGACCACCCTTGTTTTGTTCTTGGTTTGGTACTATACCCTTGGGTAAACTAGATCCAGCAATCCCACCAGCTGTCTTTGACTTACTTGATCCTGCTACTCTGCCCCTCAATAGCAGATTTAAGATGACGGTGACCACCAAATGAATTTTGTATATTTGTAGACTTCATTCATCTTGTAGAGATCTACCATTATAGATCAAGTTTTATAGATGTGATGGGTAGCCCAACTTGTTCATGATGTTCTTCTTTAATTGAGAAAATATATCATTCTTTTGTACCCAGAATGTTGTTGATTTGCTAGCAGGGGACTTTATGAATATTTGTGCAGTGTTGTGTTCTTTCAGTTTTCCTTGATCTAGGGTAGCATATGATGGTGGTTCAACTACTTGCAACAAAGTGTGCTTTGTAGGCCTGATGAAAGAGGGTCGAGCCGTAGAGTGGGGATCCATTAGCCATAGTTTTTCTTTCATTTTGGGTTGCTTGGAGAAAAACTTTAGATCTAGTCTGGTCGTCCTTCATAAGGACAGATCTATCATAGATCGTCTTTGTTTCATGTAGCATGTCTGATTTTCTGGTGATGCCTAGGCAAAAGGGCCAGAGACTAGATCAGAGAGTTAAACCCCAATTGGGTGGGGTCTCCCGGCTAGACTGGTTGTAGGTGTGAATATGCAAAATGATGCAATGCAAAAGGGGGATCCCAAGGTTCATTGGCACGGCTCTGCAGATGAATATCTAACCTAGTACCAAAATTTGATTGAAAAATAAAAATTCCTTTGTCTAACATAGTTAGTAGAGAAATCACCTTCGTAGATAGTGAGGATAGCGGATCTGATTTCCATAAGGATTTGGGGGGAAATCCCATAGTGTCTGAATCCAATTAGCATAGAACAAGAGATTTAGCTTTGTTCTTCAACGATTTGGGTAAGGGACAAAGACCTGATGATGTCAGCCTTCTCGGTTGCAGAGGGTTACAAGACCCTAACTTTCTCCATTCTTTGTGTACAAATAGGGATATGATGTGCATCATATTGGAAGGGTAGGTTGCAGGCCCTTGCTCCATTCATGGATCCTCCATCACAAGTCCTCGTCATCATCTTATGCCCTTCATCACCACAAAATATCGGCATCTCGAATCCTTCTATGCTTATGGAGATTAATTTTTGGGTTTGGGCTGCAACGCGTACAAAGGGCTTGCGAGCCTTTTTTGGTAAAGAGAATATCTTATCGATGGACTTAGCCAATAGAAGCATAGAAGAATCATTACAGTAGATGTTCGAAGATTTGTTCAATGCAAAGCCAGAAGAAAAGCCCATCGATTGCTACATTGCTAAAACCCTTCCCCTACAACTTTGAGTTTTTCTAAGAGAGATTTGTGTGTCTCGTTTTACTTATTTTCACTATTAAGTAATATTTTTTCATTAAAACTCCACACAAGTCTAGTAAATGTTTTTAAGGTTTATTTCTTAGCATGGACTGGGGAGCTAAATAAGAGATGACTATTATTGTTACAAATTTCCACATTGGCAATGGAATTATTGAAACTATAGCTTTAACGTTTTATTAAATTCATGAAATTATATTTTTACCATTTAATCATTTATTTTAATGCATGTAAAATTAAGCATTTAGGAACACATGGTGTTGAGATTTTTTTTTTTTTTTTTGAAGGGAGGCATGTAAGCTAAATTTTTTAAGCAATTTGTGGAGCTTTACATGTATAGTAGTGTTGAGAGCATTCTGCACAGTTAAAGCTCCCCACAAGCAAAGCTCCACACAAGTCTAGTAAATGTTTTTCAAGTTTATTTCTTAGTGTGCGCTAGGGAGCTAAGTAAGAGACGACTATTACTTTTACAAATTTCCGCAATGGTAATGGCATTAATAAAACTATAGATTTAATGTATTATGAAACTCATGAAATTAATCATATTTTTACCAACTAATCATTTATTTCAAAGCCTGTTTATTTGGATCCGTAGTTGATGTTGTTTTACCTATTTTTACTATTAAGTAAGATTTTTTATTAAATCTTTGCACAAGCAAAGCTCCACACAAGTCTAGTAAATGTTTTTAAAGTTTGTTTCTTAGCATGGGTTTAAGAGCTAAGTAAGAGATGAATATTACTTTTACAAATTTCCACACTAGTATTGTCATCATTGAAACTATAGGTTTAACGTTTTATTTAATGCATGAAATTATATGTTTACCAGTTAAATCATTTATTTCAAAGCATGTAAAATTAAACATTCAGGAACACCTGTCATTGATTTTTTTTTTTTTTTAAAGGAAGACATGTAAATTAAAAATTTTAAATAGTGTGTGAAGCTTTGCATGTAAAGCAGTATGTGGAGTTTTGCATGTGCAGATCCTTTTGCAGAGTGAAAGCTCCACACAAGTCTAGTAAATATATTCTAAGGTTTATTTCTTAGCGTGCACTGAGGAGCTAAGTAAGAGATGGCTATTACTTTTACAAATTCCCACGGTGATAATGGGATTATTGAAATTATAACCTTGATGTTTTATTAAATTCATGAAATTAATCATATTTTTACCAATTAATCAAAAATTTCAAAGCATTTTATTTGGATTGGTAATTGATGTTGTTTTACCTATTTTTACTATTAAGTAAGATTTTTTATTAAAGCTTCGCACAAGTCTAGTAAATAATTTAATATATTGGAATAGAATTGGTTTATGAGATGACGAAGATCCACATGAACAGATAACGAGAGTTGGATTGGTAATTGATGTTGTCTATATATCTTTACTATTAAGTAAGATTTTTTATTAAAGCTTTGCACAAGCAAAGCTCTGCACAAGTCTAGTAAATAATTTAATATATTGGAATTGAATTGATTGATGAGATGACGAAGATCCACGTGAACAAATATCGAGAGAAATGACGAGGTTTTAAATTATTGGTTCTTTTTATTGTTATCATGCAAAAAATGTTCACCTGACCATTTCTTACTGGGTTGATCGAAATACACTGCGTAGGATGAGTTTTATCATCATAAAACCCACTTTCAACATAGGAAATAATTTAGTGAACCGTTTTCCTAAATTATTTCTCATTAAAATCCCAAAACCTTATGAGAATAATTAAATAAATCATTTTTTTTTTTATATTCTGTAGAAATAATTATCAAAACACTATTTGATGATTATTTCTTATCACTTTTGAATAATCACCTTGGAATAATTAAATAAACCATTATTTATTTATTATGCCCCTATTTTCCTAATGAGATAATTGTTAAATTACTATTTAATAAATATTTCCAATCCATATTTGTCTTAATTCTCACAAAGTGATTAATAAATCATTTTTGTTTGTTATTTACTTCAACCACTTTCTGAATAAATATATTTGACCATTTTGAATATATTTTCTCTCTCAAAAAATATAATAAAATATTCATAACAACTAGATTTTGATTTAGTCAATAATATTTTATTATTTTCTAATTCCTAATTTAACTCAATATTTTGCTATAAATAGAAGGTTTTCTTTCCATTATTCAACATGACAATTTTCATCGTCATTGTTGGACACCTAATCTCCTAAGGGTTTGTGTGGAATGTGAATAGTCATTGAAGTCAAAGAGACCACTTGGAATATGGAAACCAAGGGTTATTAGACATTGTATAAAATTGTATATCATTGTGAATAATATGCAACTTGTGATTTATCATACTATTTTTGTTTACATTTTGTGTGTTTAACATGGTATTAGAGTGGGTGATCCTCTTCCCTAATAACGCAAGCCACTTTTTTTTGTGGCCTTTGTAAACCTGCGCTCTCGTCCTTGTGGGTTTTATACCTTTCTGAGCATTTGTTAGAATAGAGGTAACGTTTCTCATCTCTAACATTTATTTGTCATAAAAACACCTATCCCTGTGACTGCAGAGAGGAATATTTCCATATTTGTCCCTCTCACCAATCCTATTGAAGGGAGTAGCGTTGAAGGGAGATGATGCAATGATGAGATAATCAAATTGAGCTTTGAATTGTGCATTGAAAGTTGAACTGAAGGCTAATGGAATGTGATGAGGTTTATCCAGTGCCAATATAATAATATGGTTGTATGTTTTATGTTCTCTGCAAGAAGGATTTGTGGGTTGAATAATTTTGAATGTTGTATGTTGGTGTGCGCTCGGTTAGAACCTGTGAATGGTCTTTGAAGGTTGTAAATTTTTTGAAGTGTTGGAATATGATGTGTATGGATGGTTTTATGGTGTGATTACTCCTGCGTTGAATTGAAGGTCTAAGTATGGTATGCAAGTGGTTAGTGGTATGCATTGAGTTCTTTTCTTGAAGATCGTGCTAGTGTTCGTTGAAGTTTTCAATGATGTATATTTTGGCATATATGAATTATGAACCTGCGTGCCCATATGAATTATGAACCTGTGTCGGTCTCATATATATTGCATAGTATAATATATTGAATGCTCGTGTTATTTTAAATTGCACATATGTTGTTTTCAAATCCATGTTATGTAAAGGACGTTGGTGAATGGACATTGCGTGCAATAATAGGTCTCATTATCATTTTTCTGTGTAACTACTACATTATTCTATTCACAAAGGGTTGTTGTAAGTTAACGCATTTTATTTTTGTGATTTGTTGTAGTTAGCGTTGTTGCATTGAAGTTTTTTTTTGTTACGTTGGTCCATTGGTCTGTTGAATGGTCTGTTTCTCCATTGATCCATTGACTAGTTGGATCATGTGCTCGATGTTTTACATGTGCTCTAATTTATATGTGCTCGTTGTTTCATGTTTATGCATTGGCGTTGCCGAAGGTGTCAACACTCCTCCTATAATATATATTATATTATACTCGGTGTCAAAGACCAGGAACATGTTTTCTGTTTGAGGTGTCATTGGTATGTATTGTTGGAATGAGTGTTAATAGATTGGTTTGTGTGTTGAATATTTTATGACCAAAGACAACACGTTATGAGTACCCTATACCAATGGTCGAGTTATGACTCTTGCCTATTAACTTTGATAATATTTTAATTAAACATGTCTACATAATCGATCTTAGCCTTTTGATGTGTAAGCACAGTTGAAATGTCATTAAACTGAACATTTTGTATATTTGGTACATTGAAGTTTATATGTGGTGGATGCCTTTTAAAAGTGTATCAATTCGTTTTCTATAATGTTGTTGTAGTTGATTGAAGTTAAGTCTAGGAGTGGTTGGAGTAGTGATGCAGTAAATTAGTGTGAAATGCCACGACAACCACTAGAACATTTCAAAAATTCATATACATTGACATGTTTATGAGAGCTCGTTCAAGAAGTTCCATCAATTGTGCTAGCACCATCAAACTTTGTATTTCTATAGATAATAATAGTATGTTGATGAAGTTTATGTAAACAAAAATTTAAAGGTGGCCACTATTTTCAGTTATTAGCTACGGGTTCGAGCAGTGGAGCAAGATCCAGCTCCCTATAATAATTCTCTCTCATCTTCCCTGTAGTGACCAGCAGAGGTAATGATTTTGCTTTACATTTTCTCTTGTAATTATCCTTTTGAAGAAGTTGATTTCTTTGGCCATTAGGTATTTTATATTGGGAAAAGAAAAACTTCAATAGAAGACAACATCTCATTCATTGAGTCTATACTATTGTGATTATGGACAAGCTTAATTAAGTATTAGATTTATTTAAGACTTTGATACTCCCCACAATGGATGATACCGTATAAAAATTAGCAAGGAGATTATGTCTAATGTTAAGATGTGTTTACAAAATGCACAAGAAAACATTGATTTTTTGCAGCTTGATTCATAGCTACAATGAGATGAGCTACAACAACGTAGTCAACATTTTGAACTTGTTTTTAACAATCCTCTTTGTTTTATTGAGATAGAATCCCACCAGTTTCCAGAAACTGGTCAAATCAATAACATTGAGTTTGACTCCCATCATGTTCCCATTTCAAGAGCAGATTGCATGTAGGTGTGGAAATTCAGCTTGCACTTCCCAAGCCAATCATCGTACCTTGGGAAATTATTGTCAGCAACAAGCACAAAATTGGTCTTGGATATGACAAGGATGTGTCCTTTCATATTCTAGATTATTCCTAGCCCATTCAGTTTCAGAGTGTTGGATTTCCTTGGGATGATTCATTTTCACCATTCCTGCTCCTCCTCCATAACAACAGATTGTCAATTTCCAACATTGTGACAGAGTTTCCCATGTGAAATATATTTGTTTTTATCTCCATCCATGCTATCATTGTGATCAGCATACTCATCACTCAAACAGATGGTTCAAAACCAAACGTCCTGCAAAAACAAAGATTCACCTTGGATGGATCGCTTCTTGGCAATGAGCTTCAACATCCAAGAAGATATTTAAATCATACCACAAAATTTGTTCTTAAATATTGAAAAGTCTTGCAACTGAGATCTCTTCATCTTCTCACCGTGTATCTGACAAGGGGGAAATTCATGGTAATCTACAAGTTTCAAAGATAAATCAAGCGAGCATGAACCACAACCTGAACCTGTTTCTTGAGCCTACAATCAAAAAGAGCCATACCCAGATTCATAGTTGTAGCCAGAGATAGAGAAGCCCCTAAGAATGCATTTGGTTGCTGGCCTTCCTTAAACCACTACAAGTTGAAGACCTCTCTTTTTCCAGGTTGAAGGTCTTCCTCTTCAAATCATTAAGAAGCACTTCCTCTAGTAGAAGACTTCAACGTCTTGCTAGATTTGGAAGAGTGATGGGAATCGCACTAAGCAATCTAGGGTGAGACCCCATTGTTCTCCCTTTTCAAAACAATAGGGAGCACTTCCTTTAGCAGAAGACTTCAACTTCTTGCCAAATTTGGAAGATTTTCAGGAACGACACTGAGCATTCCAATGTTGGTGGTCATCCTTAAACCATCGTCGATTGAGACATCGAGTTCTCCCACCTTATACCTTCATTTGAGAGAGCACATTTAGTATATTATTGTTATGCATTATTGTATATTTTTATTATAGCTCTCTTCTTGGACCGTATATACCCCTTTGGATTTAAGGGCGGAATGTTGGACACCTAATCCGTTAAGGGTTTGTGTGGAATGTGAACAGTCACCAAAGTCCAAGAGACCACTTAAAATATGGAAACCAAGGGTCATTAGACATTATATAAAATTGTATATCATTGTGAATAACATGCAACTCACGATTTATCCTACTCTTGTTGCTTACAATTTGTGTGTTTCACAGACACCATTATCATCTCATAGAATTTGAGCTCCTACTTGAGTTCAAGCCTTTCTTGTTTTCTTTTTGCATACCACATATTGAGAGAGAGAAGCACACTGCTAAAGTGCAAGGTCAAGAAGGACCCATCCCATGGAGGGGGATATATAGACCCAATTTTGTAATTTCTCCTCACCAGGTGTATTCATTAATAAAATTATTTATTTAAGTCCTCCATTGGGTTGTTGCACTTCTATTTTTGTTGTTATATGTTTCTATTTGCATGATATATTTTTCAGGGTGATTTTATCTAACATTTTGTTATAGATCTGAAGCATAGACACAACCATATTTTGTTGTTAGGGTTATAAGTCAGCTATAACTTAAGTGAAGGGATTTTTGCACATTTACATAAATATTACATATTAACATTTATTATTGGAGTTGTTAAATGTTTTGGTTTAGCGCTTTTTACATTTGATTACGAGCCTATTCATGGCACTTAAAATAGAAACAATTTTAAGTTGTAAAAATATGATTAATTTCATGAATTTAATAAAATGTTAAAGCAATAGTTCCAATAATGTCATTAACAGTAAAATAAATGATGTGGAAATTTGTAAAAGTAATAGTCATTTCTGCATAAGGAAATATTAATTGGATATTTGTTTTGCACCCACCTACCCCTGGCTACGTAAAGGAGCTGCAACAGTGTCATTTCTTGCATCATTGGGTAGTGGAATACCATAACAGTGTAAATGTTAGTGTTAGTGTGTTGGGAACGGAATCCCCCAAGGACAGTTTTGGGGCTAAAAGCCCATGTTTTGGGTCAAATTTTATAATAAAGTTGTAAAGTCTATGCATTTTATGGTTGTGAAGTGCGAAGGTGTCATGAGTCATAAAGAGTTGTCTGCCCTTATTTTGTAAAAGTGTAAATTCGGCTATAAAGATCCACCTATGGTCCGCGAACCATGGGATTGTATAAAAGGAGCTAAGTAAGTAAGCTCTAGGTAGTTAGAAGTATTTTAGCAAAGAATGGAGTGAAGAATCTTGATAGCAGAGTCTAAGTGTTTCGGGTCTCAGCATAGGTGGAGGCTCTGAAGCTGAGTGCGCAGAGGCCTAGGGTAGAAGTCTGCAGCTGAGTGTGCGGACCCCTGCAGTTGTGTGCACAGGGTAGATAGAGTCTGTAATAATCTGGAGATATCAATAAAGAGAAGTATTCTACAAATTCTATGTCTTTATTTCATGTTAATGCATCTGGTTATATTTTGTTTTGGGTTTAAATTACATTGTTTATGTAATGCGCGAATATATGTGATTATATTAGCTAAATGAACGCAAGTAAGAATATCAGATTACGCGGCACTAACTATGATTGTTTAGTAAGATAAGTAAAACACTTAAGATAACTTGGGAACCTGTACAGCCTGCTATCATAGCAGCGTGAAAGTACCTAGAACGCAGGTTAGGGCTGCGTGAAGGTCAATCGTGCCCCTTTGTGGAGGTATTGAAATATGGAATAAAGGGCTAGACTGACAGAGCCCTAGAACTTAATGACCTATGCAAAAGTAGGAACAGAGGGTTTAAATCGACATCACGACCATCTCAGGGTGCAGAAACATGGTTCCAGCATCCCCCCATACTACTTCGAGTGAGATTTCGATCCACACTCCGCGAGATGGTGCCGAAAGGGCCAGTAGTGTAGGGATTTGTTTGGCTAACTAACGCTAAACCTAGGTCAAGCCCCATGCAGCCAAAGAATGGTTCCGTTGTCAGGACCCAGAATCTGCATAAGAGATGTGTGATGTCGTATCACTAGAATCCTACTAAGAAAGAGATCGAAGACTGGTTGGATAGGAAGATCCCGAATTCGCTGCTAGGAAAACATAATTTCGCGGATGACAAAGGAATAGTGGTTGGACAGGTACCTATATATAGAAATCCAAAAGATCTTTTTATGTTCCTTTCCAATTGAGTTATATGAGTGGATAGCGAAGCTAGCGAATAGCCAAGGAAGGTGGAGAATTGACGGTCCTATTTTTTGGACCCCGGAGTTAGTACAGAGATTGGAAGCCTCTGAGGATAAGATCGACCGTGTTGTTGATCATTTCTTGATCGAATCATAGGAGGATTTGTGACTAAATTTGGGGTTGATACATTAGTTAGCTACAGCGAGGCGAAGTGGCACTTTTTCAAAGGTCCCCGAGGTAAGTACTTGAATTCTTTGAATACCTGGATTAAGATGTTATTGTGCGAAAAATGGGTTATGCAACTACCTTGATTTCACCTCCATTTGGTGACGAAGAGGAAGTAGCATAGGCTTCTCCACAAAGTGCAATTCAATTGATAAGACAAGGATTCCCGTGACTGCCACTTCCACCCTCACCACTTCCAACTTCACCACCATCACCTGCGACTTCACCCATACCACCACCACCTCCACCGCAGTTCAACATGGAAAATTTAGTGAAGCTGCCTTTCTTTAAAGACTTGGGAAATGAGGACTGGACCAGTTTTGGTTCATTGTGAAAGCTGTATGGGAAGCTCAAGGCGTCAGAGATGATCACATGAAGAAGGAAACACTAGTTAGTGCTCTGGAGGATCGCACGCTAACCTATTATATTAAGTACTCTAATGATAACCCAAATGCTAGAGTGGCAGACATCTAGACTGCACTGAATAAAGAATCTAGTATGCCTAAATATGAGGGATAGTCGATTGTGGGGTTCAAGGAAATCGTGATGAAAATAGGCGAGATACCTTGGGAATTAGATCAAAGGTTGAAGCGTAAAATCCGCAAAGCTAATATGAATTTAACAAATGGGCATCACCACGAGTAGTTTGTGGCTTTGCTCCTGCCACACCTAAGGGTTGCGCTGTCACAATAGAAGATCACGACTCAGGCAGAGGCCTTGGAGATTGCAATGAGACTACACGAAGCACCGATGCAAGATCCAGATCTGGGGGTTTAGTAGATCCATGCGCAGTTGTAAAATCTTTGCCTTGAAATGCAAAGTTTGAAACAGGACAGAACAATTCGACCGGAGGTGCGTGAAGAGGTATGGTGCCTGAAATGTAAAGGTCAAGGGCATGACAAACACCATTGCCCGATCTTTGTGAACTATATTGCAGGAGGAGGGCTAATGCCTTTGAGGCTGGAAGCCCAAGCACAACCAAACGTGGGGCTTGTGTTGTGGTGCGATATATGTCAGGTAGTAGGGAAACATACAACGAATAACTATCATTTCCTGCAGAAGTTTGTACAAACACTGCAAAAACTCTTCTGCAACTTTTGTAGGTCAGTAGGGCATGATGAGCACAACTGAAGAAGTTATGAATTGATGATTGACAGAACACCCACCTATAGGGTTCAGGAAGAAACGCAGCCCCCTGACCAGAGCGCAGGGATGGTGCAAACAGGATTTCAGGGGTGCGGAAAAGGCCGAGGGAGAGGAAGACCTAGCAGAGGTCAGGGACAGCTAATCTACTATAATTGCGGAGGACCAGGACACTATGCCCGCGAATACACTAAACTTACATGACCGTCATGAAAATATTTTACTCAGTTTGATCATGAGACAAAAGCTTGTCCTACCCTAATAGTAAGGATACATAACAAAGGGGCGCTACCACCTCAGCCGACTCAGAATCTATAGATGATGAGGTCTGAGCCTCGCGAAGAGGATCCAAATCTGAATATAGTGCTCCGAAGTGTAATTGCAATAGGGGATGATAACGGGAAGCAGCCCGAAGACAGCGCGTGGGTTCGCAAAGATCCAGCGAAGGATGTTGAGTTTGACTTAGAGAGCGCATAGAAACGTTCATGGAAGAAAAGAAGAGCTTCGCTAAGGCCTCCACCTCAGGGAGCAAGGATAAGCTTGATTAGGAAATGGACCCTTCTATGCTTACGAACTTTCTAGAAACCTGCATGAAGCTATTGCATGATAACAAGGCTGTGAATGGATTACAAGAGCTTATAAATAGATGCGTCAGAAACACTCCGGGTGAACCACGCATGGTACAGAAGATTGGTAAGCATAAAACAAGGATAGGACAAGAAATGAGACTGATCGTGCAGATAGGAGAATATGAAATGGATCAGGTTATCTTGGATCTGGGGTCGGACGTGAACATTCTACCCAAATAGACTTGGGAGCGATTGGGAAAACCCGTGCTGCAGTGGTCTCAGATTCAGTTAAGAATGGAAAATCAACAGAAGATCATCCCCATGGGATGACTGCAAGGAGTAACTGTAATTATTGAAGGCGTGAGCACGTTGGCTGAATTTGAAGTAATAGAAATTGTGGATGACAACAACCCCTACCCTGCGCTTCTTGGCATTGATTAGGCCATTGACATGAATGGGGTAATAAACCTAAATAAGCGGAAGATGATATTTGAAAAGAAATCACTTCACGTAATAGTACCCCTAGTTCCTGTTGAAGGATCACATTATACTGAACCAGTATGAGATTATGAGAGCAATGACGATTTGGACTGTATATATTAGATAACAGTGCGAGACCAAGATTGGGTGAATCCAATAGTGGATGGATGAATTACATGGGATCATGAGAGTTCCTACACCTCGGACTCTGATGAAGAATTAGAGTGATGACAGAATCGGCTACATGAAGTAACCACGCTAAGATGTAACATGATGACCTGGTCGTTGCATTGTGTGTCGTCAGAGGTAAGAAATCTTCCCACTTATGATGGCTTGAATGATGTAGATGTAGTTTTGGATGCATTTGAGAGGGAGGTACCAGAAAAGCAGCACTTCTAGGCTTTGGACTCAGCACTGCATGCTATGCCCGTAAGGTGGTGGGGTGCAAACAAGGGTAGCTTTGATTATTGGTGCAAGTGTAGGAGGATGATGCCAACACGCTTTGGGAAGCCAAAGGTAAGAATGACAGACAAATATTATAGGAAGGATGATCCACACACACACTTGGCCAAATGGGCCCGTGCTTATGGAGCAAAGCCCCAACTGGAATGGGTGCACTTCTTCTGTCATACCTTGGATGTCATCCTGATGAACTCGTACTTGGAAATAGAGCTTCACCATTGTATAGGTGAATGGGATATTATGTGCGAAGGAGTCATGATGACATTCAACTTTGAAGATGGGTTTGATTGTATTGACGAAGCGCTACAAGAAGTGAAAGCAACAATCTTTAGGATACCGTAGGATCCTTTGGATCTGATTCAACCCGATTGGACTACTCAGCTGAGCCACGTGATGGAATGCTATAACGTGACTTTTGATGAAGAAGATGAGGATTCGTGAAAGATTAACTTCACTAAAACATAAAGTCACGTTGAGGTTGAAGAACCACAGATTGAGAATCCTGATATAACTGTGCCATTGAAAATGAAACAGGTAAATATTGGTACAGAGGCAAAGCCGAAATTCGCGAAGATTGGAGATTACTGGGATGACGCGATGATGGATAAGGTCACTGAATTACTCCGTGAATACCAGGATTTGTTCCCTACCAAGTTTAGAGAGCTAAAAGGGATAATAGGAGACCTGAGTGTTATGAATATCATGTTAAAACCCAACGCGAATCCGGTTAAGCAAAGACATTACCGCCTCAATCTGAAGTATAAGGAGAAGGTCCACTTAAAGCTAGACAAGATGCTCCCAGTAGGAATCATTGTGCCCTAGAAGAATCTAATTGGGCAAGCCCAATGGTGGTACAGGAAAAGAAGCAGAAGGATGAAATAAGGATATGCGTAAATCTCAAGAAGTTGAATGACGCTTTCGTACATGATCCTTTCCTGACTCCGTTCACTGATGAGGTGTTAGACAATGTAGGTGGCTAGGAAGCATATTCCTTCACTGATGGGTTATCTGGGTACCATCAGATCAAAATCGCGCCAGAGGATAGGAGAAAGATGACCTTTGCGACTAAGTGGGGAAGTTTTTGGTACACTGTAATGCCTTTCGGATTGAAGAATGCACCTGTGATTTTTTCGTGCATAGTCATTGTTGTGTTCAAGGAATTTATTCATAAGTTTTTGGAAGTGTACTTTGATGATTGGACTATGTTTTGGTTGGTCAAACGCCATGCTGTAAGCTTGCATCTGATGCTAGATACTTGTCGAAGGAACCAAATTACACTCAATTTGAAGAAATGGCTGTTTTGTGTTCCTTTTGGGCCTCTGTTGGGTTGAGTGGTTTGTAGATAGGGACTAATGGTAGATCTCTCAAAGATCACGGTGATACTTAACTTGGAAGTGCCGAAGAGTGTGAAACAGTTGCTCACAACCTTAGGACATACTGGGTATTACAGGAAGTTTATCAAGAGCTATGCCTAGATCACCACGCCTATGGAGAAGTTGTTGAAAAAGGATGTCACATTCTGTTGGAACGAGGACTGTAAGAAAATCTTGTATGTGTTGAAAGAAAAGATGGTCACCACGCTGATTTTAGTCTTCCTAGATTGGAAGAAGGAATGTATAGTGATGGGAACAGTACTGGCACAGGCTAGCGGAGGAGAATTGGACTATCCTATAGTGTTCGCAAGCAGAAGGTTATGTAAGGCTGAGAAGAACTATTCCACCACCGAGAGCGAGGGGTTAGCCATGGTATATGTGCTCCAGAAGTTTAGACACTATTTTCTGGGTGGACATTTTAAGATGTATATGGATGATTCTGCATTGAAATACCTTGTCAATAAGCCTGTGTTGGGGAGGAGAATCTACAGGTGGTTGTTATTGTTCCAGGAGTATGATTTTGAAGTAATTGTGAAGCTTGGACGACTGAACATGGGACCAGACCATCTGTCACACATCGAAACAGGGGAAGGGCCCACTAATTTGGAGGAGGGATTTCTTGACGTATAGCTATTTTCAGTGTGCATCGTGAATGGTCACTTTGAAGACATCATAATGACAAGAACGACCTCGGAAGAGAGTTAGTGGTGCATGCGGCAGACGTTTTTGTCATTACTGGACATATGTACAAAATGGGGTCTAATGAAATATTGTGACGATATGTACCAGAGTTTGAAAGGAGTAGTATCCTCGCAAATGCTCATAGGGGCGCCGTAAGAGATCATTATGCAAGGAGAGTGATTGCGTAGAAGATTCTACTCGCAGGGTTGTGGTGGCCAACCCTCCATCAGGATTCAAAAGCTTATTACAAGGGGTGCAATGTGTGTCAAAGGATGGGCAAGCCATCACAGAGATATGAGTTGCCTCTGAATCCACAGATGACAACCCTTTGAAAAATGGGCGATAGATTTTGTGGGACTCATTCATCCCCAAGGGAAGAAGACGGGAGCATGGTACATTATCACTGTGACAGAGTATTTGACTCGATGGGCAGAGGCACATCCTCTGAATGATTGCACAGGCGTGACTACTGCGAAGTTCCTCTTTAAGTATGTACTAACGCGATTCAGGTGTCCAAAGATTTTGATGAGTGATCGCCGTACGCACTTTCTGAACAAGACGATCAGCGTGCTGACAGAGGAATTTCAGGTATATCACCAGAAGAGCATGCCTTATCACCCACATGCTAACGGGATGATGGAAGCATTCAATAAGGTGCTGAAAATTGTGCTGACCAAGGTTTGAAATGCTCAGCAAAGTGACTAGGACCTATGCATACCCGCAGCACTATGGGCCTATCAGACGACATGCAAAAAGTTGACTGGATAGACACCTTTTAGGTTTGTATATGGTGTTGAAGTAGTGATGCCCATGGAATAAATTGTGTCTAGTTTGCACATAATGGCACTAACGGGTATGATGGATAGCAAAGCCTTGGAAGAGAGGCTCGCAAAGCTAGCTAAGCTTAAGGAAGAGAGATTTCTAGTTGGATTCCACCAACAGGTCCAAAAGCAGCACGAAAAAGCATGGCATGATCGACACATTAAGCTACGCACCTTTAAGGTAAATGACCTGGTTTTGTTATATGATAGCAGGTTTGATAAATTTCTAGGGAAGTTCAAAATGCACTAGTTAGGACCCTATATCATTAAGGAAATTACCAACGGTGAAGCTATTCAATTGGTTAAATTGAATGGAGATCCCTTCCCAGGAAAGGTGAATGGCAATCGATTGAAGCCATACACTGGTGGTCCAGCCATGTGATTATATGAGGATAGCACGGTCTTAGCACTCCAGGCAACTGAAAGGAGAAGCAGGACTATAAACTACACTGCCAGAGTTGGGGAGCTGCACGATTGGAGATTGTGCAAACAAAGGAAGTGTCACAGGGTTCGCGATAGCGCACAGGGAGAAATCATGCAGGTCAGCCAGAAAGTGACCGTTAAAGTCACTTTTCATGATTTCACAGTAGAAATGTGGCCAAATGGAGCGGGTGGCTGGCATTTAAGACGAAATTTATGGGTCAGATCATTGAAAATATGCCGCCAATCAGACATTAATGAACCAAATGTGGGGGGAAAGGTCAGATTTGAATTCAAAATTGCCTTTAAATTATAGGTGGCTGCCTAGCGAAAAACACTTGGCATTTTGAGAATTGAGTTTTTGAGCTCTCAAGCACACATGAACTGCAAGAACTTCGAAACTTTGATAGCCAGTTCAGTATTTGAGACATTTCCAAAGGTGACATAGGAGTTATTACATACCATCATGTCAGCACCTATAGAAGCTATGGACACTAAAGTAGTGACCGCCGAGGATGTTGTGTCAAAGGTTGTTAGGGAGGCAGAAGAAGTTGCTCTAGAGGTTGCAGAAGTATTAGCGGAAGTTCCCAAATCATCACGAACACCTAAACCAAAGTCGACCCCAACCAAGGAGAGTGCGAAGGATAAAAAGGGCAAGCAACCTGCAATACTGGTGCGTGCATCGGCGAGAAGAAACCCACCAAAGGACAAGCCCAGCGCATAGGAAAAGGGTAAAGCCATTAACTTGGAGCCGAAGGAGGAATAAATTGAAGACATCCGAATGGATGATGAGGACTTGGAAATAGACATGGAGGAAGTTAAAATCCAGGGTGTTGACCCTATCACTCAGTTTCCTGAGTACATCCTTTTACGCAAGGGCAAGACCAAGGTGCCAAAAGATATCAACGAGAGCAAGGTCCCCTTGCAAACCCCTCTACTGCTGGACAAGATTGTCTTTGAAGGACCGTGCTTGGGGTAGGTTTCTCTGTTAAAACTCAAAGATTGGGACTTAGCTAACCATGAGAATTTCTTGCACCTAGCGACCAAGCAGCTAATCGCCGCATTATTGACACAACCACCGGGATGACTGCATTGGAGCCGCAAAAGTGGCTCTAGGGAGTAGACAAGGTAGGTCTGCTCAACTTGTTATGGGTGACGCACTATAACTGCACCCTAATTACAGTATTGGTCATCAAGCAGCTGCTATGCTTGGTGCATGATGGGTGTCTGTGGTTGGAGGATCCAATACCCATCACCGACAAATTAATTTGTTGTACCGCTAAGATAGTAGTAGGTCAGCTACCAATGCCAGAGCATCTAAAATAATTGTTTTCTTCTAACTGTATGCATGCTTTTTTCTTTGTAAGCTTAGAATAGGAGGTTTTACCTACAAAACACAGAAATTGTTAAGAAAAACATAGGTGACAGAGAAGGTCGTCAATGGCTTTATTAAGCTCGAAAGGATATTGGAAGGAGTCCAGAGCATATCAGAAGGTAAAACAATGGTTTTATTGGTCGTAGAGGTTTATGGAGGTTTCACTGTGTAAACGGGCGAAACAAAGAAAAATGGTGATTTTTACATTTAAACGGAAAAACAATTTACTTTTTGAATTATGGTGCAAAGTGGACAGTGGCCATTTTTTCGTTATGCAAGAGGTGGTTTTGGTCTTCATCTCACCGCTTATGAGGCACGAGTGATTTTTGGGAGGGGTCACCCAATATAGTCTAGAGCCTGACACGTAGCAAGGGGAGGCCGGTGGAATACTGCTTTTTCAAGCCGATAATGCTTGGACAGAGAGCCAACCCGAAATTGTTGAGGGTCATTGGATTTGAATGCATTTGATCGGATAGTGGTGGAGTGAAAGAGCAGCGCAGAGGTAAGAGGAAAGAGCAACCGAGGGGCCCAACGATTAATCATGGTGGTATGGGCTTTATTATGGGTTGAAAACTGAGATTACCAGGGTTTATGGTTAAATAGAGGTTTAGGTTGGTTCTTCGTTTAAATCATAAAAACATTTTAACAAAAAAATCCTTTGCAAAACAAGGTATGGCAGACTTGAAATAGTATGAATTCGGGTGGATAAATGACATCGGGTCGAGGTTCATCGTGCATCGCAATCGCAGTTTAGTGAAGGAAGGCCCATCGCAAAGGAATACGATAGGGACTGGACACAATGAGGAAAATAAATCATGGATAATACTGTGATTGGGTCTGGGTTCATCGCGCATCGCATATTGCAATGCAGAGGAGAGTGCATGCACGTTGAAAAGTTTGCGATCTGCCAATATGCGATGTGTTATGGAATACATAGTTTTATAATAAAACTTATGGTTTCGGGATATTTAGTAAAGGGAGTTAATAATATACGGGAAAGGGACTTTTAGGGGTTTAATACTCTAAGTTAGCGTTAATATGAAACATGAGCGAAAAGGGGAAATACACTAAGTATAATGCCTTTTCATGAGTTATTTGCTTTTCACATATATACATCAATACTGAGGTTAAACATCTTTTTGTGGGTTTTTTGGGTAAAAGGGGAGTTAACATGGGGTGTTCACTTTTCCTAGGCAAAAAATATTTTAACATTAGGAAAAGGGGTTTTTTATGGAAAATGAATGAATATGAATTGTATGAAGGTGGGAAGGGGAAATTAGTAAATATAAGGATGAATGGGGATGAGGGAAGTTAATTAATTGATCTTGTAGACCTTCATTTTCTTTGTGTAATTAACTTATGGACATAGAAACATATGGTCAAACATGATAAATGTACATTTTGTCCAATCAATCATCATACTTGTGCAACCTTTCTTCTACTTACCCTTTGCTTATCCTATCATTTTTTCTTCACTTAATGGGTGCATTTAAGCTAGCAAACCCTTTTCCCTTCTTTTTATTTAAAAAAAACAGATTATCTAATTCTAACCTTATAACATCCAAGGACTCAGATTAAACTGATGAGCACCATATTATTCTCTACCTAACTACTGATCTGCCAAGATTAAATAGTTTGGCTAGATCTTTATTCTATAATTATAACATCAAATTTAAAGCATGAAGTAGTCAAGATTAAACTATTTGACTGTCACGGGTTGTGACATTTATGACAAGCTACACACAACTATTATTTTGCGGAAAAAATAGCAGTGGCATTTAGACTTGCTCACTTTCAGAGTTTATTTGTTTTCTTTTCTTTCTAACCTAACATTTTCTTTGATATGGACATCATCATCAAGATATTTTCAAAAACATTTTATTCAATATTGTTATGTCCATATCCTAACTTAAATTTTTTACAAATTTTTTTTTGACTAATTTATTCTATCTTATCAAAATAAAAAAATGCTAGAACATTGGCTCCATCTGGGGACTTCTTTCTCCTGTAGAATGCAGAGAACCTGCAGATCCATGTGCCTTCTCCTGTGCTACGGAGTCCTTGCTGTAAAAAAAAAATGAAACCAACATCTTGAAAAGTAAAAGAAAACCGGAGTATTTACAATGAAAACTATTCAAACTTATTAGTATTGAATGTAATGTTTGAGAAACCTTCCATTTACAGGATAAGTGGAATATAGCCTCTCAAGATTCTATAGCACAAAGTGTTGTTACCCTTCACTTCAGCAATTACTAAAGTTCCAAACCATAGATTGTCAATTTTGCCATGCTTTCCTTTCTCTTCTCTCGTGGAATCCCATCTTAGAACTAGATCACCTTCCTTAAAGTCCCTTTCCTTGACTCTTCTTTCAAACAGGGCCTTCATCTTATTCTGATATTTCTTCAATTTGTGTTGAACTTCATCTCTGTTTTCATTAAGTTCAATAATCTAATTTATTCTTCTTGAAAAATCATCAGGTTCATTTGTTGAATCCTGTGGGAATTTTAAAACAGGGAAGGCCAAATTGGTAGGGAAGATTACATCTTTCCCATAGACTAATTGAAATGAAGATTTTCTAGTTGATCTCTTTGGAGTAATTCTGTTTGCCCATACTACATAAATCAAATGTGAATCCCAGCTCTTCTTATGATCAACTAGAGTCTTTTTTATTACCTTTACTGAACTTTTGTTTGATGACTCTACAAAGCCGTTACCTTGAGGGTAGTATGGAGTTGAATGATGTAACAGAATCTGATATTTCTGGCAAAAGTCAATCATTTTAACACTAGAAAAATTTGTTGCATTATCAGTGACAATTTGAGTTGGGCAACCAAATATAGATAACATATTCTCCTCAATAAACTTAATTACTACTGAATCATTAGCATTTTTGACTCGAATTCCTTCCACCCATTTAGTAAAGTAGTCTGTTGCAGTGAGGATCCATCTATGCTGATTACTTGAAGTGGAGTGAATCTCTCCAACAAAAGCTAATCCCCATTAAGAAAAAGGTGCTGAAACTATTGATGGAACGAGTGGAAGAGCCGCTAATTTTTGCTTACCAGCAAACGTTTGACGAGGAACACAACCTCTGACCTTTTCCCCCACTTGTAAGAACAATGTGGGCCAATAAACTTCTCCCCTCAGAATCTTATATGTTGTTGCTATCCAAGCATAATGTCCCCCACAAAATCTTGTATGGAACTAATCAATGATTCCTTTAGTTTCTGATTCTGTTAAACATAATAACAAAATATTCAGTGGATCTTTCCAGTATAAATTTGCACTTATAATGTAGTACTTGACTGATTTTAACTTAAGGGTTTTACACTGGGTTTTGGATAATGATGTTGGCTACTCAAAATGGATCAAGAAATTTACAATATCTTGATACCAGTTTGACAACAAGAATTTTTCATCAATGTGTATAGGACTGATCTGCTCTGAAGGTAGAGTTTCTTGTGGGTTCTTTTCTTTAGGATGAAGGGAAGGTTCTTGTGGATTCTCCCCTTCTGCAAGGACAAAAGGTTCTTGTGTATTCTTCCCTTGTATCTCTAAAACAAAATTGATTCCAAGTACTTTGCAATTGGATTCAGCTAGAAGCTTGGCTAATCCTTGACCTTTTACCAGATTGGTAGTCTTGATAGTTAGATCAAACTCCAGAATTTCAGTGATCAATCTACCTCTTTTCCCATCAGTTTCTGGTTGGGTTAGGAAAATTTTCACAGCACTATTAGGGACATAAGCAGTATTAGGTGAATGTAAGGCATACATCCTGAATGATTTCAGGGCTTGAATGAGGGCATAGGCTTGCTTCTCAATGATGTCATACTTAAGCTCAACATCTCTCATGACCTTGCTGAAAAAGGCTATGGGTTGGTCATGGGAATCTTCATTTTTCTGTAATAGAATGGTAGCAAGGGTTGTTTCAGAGGCAAAAGAGAAAATACTAAATGGCTTAGTATAATCAAGGCTGGCTAAGGTGGGGGCTTCAGACATAGCCTTTTTTATTGGTTCAAATGCATGCCTAGAAGAGGCAATCCATTTGACTTGATGGTCCTTTCATAGCATTTCAGTTATATCTTTTACAATCTCTGCATAATTTGGAATAAATATCCTTAGAAAATTAATCTTGCCTAGAAAAGCTTGAATCTCCTTCTTGTTTCTAGGTAAGGTCAATGTTTCAAATGCAGATACTCATTTGGGGTCAATTACTACTCCCTCCTTTGAAATTATATGGCCCAACAGTTTTCCTTCTTTGACAGCAAATAAGGACTTCTTAGGGTTCAATGATATTCCAAATTTTCTACACCTTTCAAAAACCTTCATCAAGTGCTTTAGATGTTTCTGATCAGATTTAGAAAAAATAGTTATGTTATCAAGATAAATAACCACAAATGTATTTACTTGACCCATAAAATCTATGTCCATAGCTCTCTGTAATGTTGCTCTAGCATTGGTTAAGCCAAATGGCATCCTAGCATACATGAATGTACCCTAGGGTGTAGTAAAGGTTGTCTTCTCTTTATCTACTGTATCAACATTCACCTGATTGTAACCTGAAAAACCATCAAGCATAGAAAGTCTTTGTGCTCCTGAAACCATTTGAAGTAACTGATCCATTTTGGGCAAAGTATATTTATATTTTAATGATGCCTTGTTCAAATTTCTAAAATCCACACAGAGTCTTATTTCTCCAATTTTCTTTCTAACAGGAACTAGATTTGCAACCCAATTAGCATATCTAAGAGGGAGGATGATCTGAGCATCTAGCATGTTCTTAATATCCCTTTCTATAGTTGGTAGAAGGGCTAGATTTATCCTTATAAGTTTCTATTGATAAGGTTTTGCTTCTAGCTTCAAAGGAATCTTATGTTGTATTAATGAAGTATCATAGGTCTTTAGATCAGCATAAGTCCAAGCAAAAACAACCTTATAATTTTGCAATAACTTAAGATATTGAGCTTTGATCTCAGGGTTTTGAGTTGCACATATTTTGAAGTTTTTGATATCTTCATCAGTTCCAATGTTAATCTCTTCTATGTCATCTTCTGAAGAAATGGACTGAGTGTTTTGGAGGACATCATTTTGATCAAACAATTTTTCTAAAGGAATGAGTCCTTTTGGAATAAAATTATTAGATAATTGAATAATGTCATGATTAGCAATTTGGCTTTTAAAATCTGAAGTATCATTTATGTTTGCATTTTCATTTATTTCATTTCTATCTTCATCAATTTGTAGAAATGAAAATCATCTATTACCTGCAAAAATGATTTCAAATGTTCATCATCTTCGAATATTTGCCAATGTTTTAGATTATCTAGGATAGATGGCCTATATTTGACTTGTATCTGATAGAGTACATCAGTATGATCAGGAATTTTAAAAGAGTTAGCAGAGATAGCTAAGGCATCTGCATGAATATTCTGATCTCTGGGAATATGAGTCAAATTAAAAGCATCAAAGAAGTTTTCAATTGAATCCCATACTTCAGTTCGGTAGGACCTAAGTCTAGGGTTCTTGGTTTGGCAAACATTTCTTACTTTCTTAACAATAAGTTCTGAATCAGTAAAAACACTTAAGTTTGAAACTTTTAAGCTTTTGGCTAATTGCAATCCTAAAAGGGAAGCTTCATATTCAGCCACATTATTTGTAACTTCGAAGTCTAATTTACATGGTTGGATTAAATTTTCTTTTTTAAGGTAAAATTAAAACTATTCTAGCTCCTGCCCCATCTTTCGTGCAAGAGCCATCAAAGAACAGTTTCCAAATATCAATTTGGTTTGGTTCAGGACTTTCAACTATCTCTTCAATTTTGACTTGAGCTTTGTGTTGGTTTGAAGTGAGTTGAAAACAACCAAAGTCTTGATCTACTGCATAAATTGGATGGTTCCTTGGCTGGCCAGTCTTACAAACAGTATGTACAAATCTTACTTCTCTATATAATCTTAATTGCTCTCCTCCATAAACAAGAATAGTTGCATATGACATATCCATCTGTAGATTTCCCCCTAATTTGGCACAACAAGACCTAGAAAGGAGAATTCCAAACTTGGGAGGGATATCTGTGACAACAGTATCAAGTACTACACTTTTCACTGGAATTTGGGCAAGGGTAACCACTAGATCCTTGATCAATCCCAAACAGGGCACCCTTTTAGAATCAAAGGTGTAGAGGTCATGGTAGGATCTAGTTATGTCAAGTTTCAAATGGTCCATGATAGATTTTGGCATTAGCTTGTGTGATGCTCCTGAATCAAGCATACAATTATACAACATGCAATCATTTGTTTTAAGAGTTACATAGAAAGGAGGCACTATCTCATTTATCATGTCTAAACTAGGGCCAAAAACTATTGTTGGTTTTTCATCTTGCAGACTTATGACATCACCTTCAACATCAACCGAGGTATTTTATATCCATTTTGTGACTTGGCTTTTGTAACCAGGGTTTTTAGAAAGTTCTAACAATGGAATTGGGATCTTAACCCTCTCTAATTCTTTTTCAACATTAAATGTAGTCAAAATGTTTTTACCAGTTTGGGTAGTATCAATTCGCTGATCTGAGGGCTGAATAAGAGTTGTTTGAGCTTCAGTAGTTTTGGTACATGGTTAAATTATTGGAGTTTCCTTTGGAGGTCTCCCAAGACCAGGCCTAGGCCTAAGATCATACCTCTTGTTTAACTCTGCAATTAAAAATTCAGAGAAAGCGTGATATTTAGAGACTTGCAAAGCTTCCTGATCTTCTTGAACCTGATTCTGTTGTGAGAGAGGAATGATGATTGTTTTATTGGAAGAAGAATCCATACTATTAATATCTTCAGTAATTGTCATAGTATTATCATCAGGTTGTTGGTCATCTATCAATAAAGAAGTAGGAACCTATTGATCATTGCTAGGTATCTGAAGAATTTGTAGTGGTGGATTTCTTTTATACTGACCTTGATTTTGGTTTTGGGGTCTAGTAAATGTTTGTTGTATTGTCCTAGGTTGGGTCTCAATCTTTGAAATCCTATTTGATAGGTTTCTAAGAAGAGATGTTATTTCATCTATTTTTGAGTCTTCTGATTTAGTCTTAGAGGAACTAGAGGCTTCTTGAACAGATTTGAGTTTTCTTTGGACCTTTTCTTCCTTAAGTTTTAAAGAAGTTGAGGCTGCCCTATTTTATTCTACTTCTATAGCATTTGTTTGCATATCTTCAAGAGTTCTTGAAGTTCTCTCTCATAGCATAACAACAAAGTCATCATCAAAATCTTTAGAAAATCTAGACTTAGCTACTGCTACGGGGGGCTTACAATCAGCAGGCATTTTGTGATAGAGTTTATTGAATCTTTTGATAAAATTTGATATTGGTTTACCGAAGTTCCTTTTAAGCTCTTCAAAATCTATGAGGAAGTAAAGAGGATCCTTTTTCACACCCCAATGATTTTGAAATATGATTGTAAGCTCTTCCTAATTTCTAATGGAAGCTGCTCGTAACTACCTAAACCAAATCCTCACATTTCCTTCAAGTGACTGTACAAACAATCTCATATAAACGTTTTCTTGCTCAATATTCATGTTGTCTGCAAAGTCTAGGAAAGCTTGAAGATGGTCCTCAACAGAGGGAACCGTTTCTCCATTGTACTTGGGAAGGTATTTTAAGTATCCAGTTGGAAATGCATCAATGTTATTAGGTAAGACTAAGGCAGCATATCTAGCCTGTACAATAGGTCAGAAAGCCATGATAGCAAGTGGTGTATAAGGTGCTTGAGGTGTATGAGGTTGTCTAGGTGGAGTATGAGGTGTTTGTGTGGATGTAGAGGATGAAGAAGAAGTAGAGGAAGAAGATGGTGATTCAAGGGTTGATGAACTAGTTGGAGGTGGAGGAGGAGGAGATCTCTTGAAAGACTTCAAAGAAGTCTTAAGAACTAACTTTGGGACCTGTAAAGGAATACCTTCTTTTATTTCAAAGAGAGGATTGGAATATATAGAGAAGGTCTCGTCAGGTTGTTCAGAAGAAGAACCTTCAAGTTGGTCAAAAATGGAAGGAAATGGATAGGTGGTAAGGGAGATGAAATCTATGGGTTTATATTATGGAAGATCAACACCCAAATTAGATTTAGTTTTAGGTGATCCGGGTGGTAGTGTGGGTATTGGATGAGATTCTAATGAATGAATAAGGTAGGCTGACTTAAAATCAAATCCTCTATCTAGAAGTTCAGCAACCCTAGGTGATAAATGGGAGTAATCAGGATCAGATGGGATATTACTATAGGGGTCAAATGATTTTAATTCTTTAGACTGTAGGACTAAAGAGGAAGAAGAAGATGGTTGGTGTCCCCTTTTAGAATTGGCTTTTCTCAGAATCCTTTCAAGATCTGACAAAGGACTAACTATGTCAACTTTTGAACAAGATCTAGTATGTTTAAAACGTGCCAGCTTAGGAGTATGGAGTTGCCTAGGTGAATGATTTTAACCTTTCTAAACCTTTTAATCACCTTAAAGGAAAAGAATGAATGAATATCGTTGTCCCAAGGGAAACTTAAAAGAAATTTGAATCCCCATCAATAGCGCCAGTCTGATGTTGTACCTCTGCGATAGTAGTAGGTCAGCTACCAATGCCAGAGCATCTAACATAATTGTTTTGGGGTTTTTGGTTTTAGTTTTGCAAGACCAATGAATTAAGAAATATGTAGGATTGAAATACTTAATCCTTTGGATAATATTAATATCTTAATAAAGGGATTCTATAATGCTTTACACAGTGATATAGATCAAATAGTGGTGAGAAGAAGACAGAAAATAATATGATTATCACAGTTTCCAGATTGTAAAACAGAACAATCATAAGTATGAAAACCTTCTAAACTATATTCCAAAGATTCAAGGTAGTATACTTAAGCTTACAAAAGATACTAATGATTTATTGATTAGAAGGGATTAGATAAACAGACAGTTCATTAATCCATTCACTTAATAGATGATCACTTTAGGAATTTATAGGAAAAAAATGAGACACAATTATTCCTACCTAGATATATCTATAAGTCACAAGCATATGAAGAAAAACATAATGATTGATAACTGGAAAAACTTACAAGATAACACAAACTATGTAAAACCAAATTAAAAATCCTCTGCTTTGTATTAAGGTTCCAGAAAGACTGAGTACATCAAGTGTCTAGAAAAGCTTTCTTTAAAGGTGCAACCAGGTTCAAAGTAGAATGAACAGTCAGGACTTAACAAACAATGAACAATGAACCTTGAACCATTAACAACTCGAGAAGAGAGTTATTTATACAATAATGAAACTAAGAAAATATCCTAAAACTGATTAAGATTTATTCTAGGAAAGGAAAAATCTTCATGCAAGAAGACAGAGGCAGCTATTGAACTGCTTCTTGTTGTCCATTTTATTCAGGTTGTGCTGGCTTTGTTGTTTGATATTTTTCCCTTTAAGCTCCTTGATTGTTTGTATCCTTTACGCTGGTTGATTCCTTCATTTGATCTTTCATCTGATACTCTTTAAACTCTGTGAATATCCTTTGACCCTGCTGAGTAGCCTTTACTGTGTTCTTTTTACCTTTACTTTGCATTTCAGGTTTTTACTATGTTTTTCAACAGTAAATCATTTTAGATTTTATGTTATAGAGTAAAGTGATTTGATATGATATTCGTAATTGTCTTCTAACTGTATGTGGGATTTTTTCTTTGTAAGCCTGGAACAGGAGTTTTTACCTGCAAAACACAGAAATTGTTAAGAAAAACATAGGTGACAGAGAAAGTCGTCAACGGCTTTATTGAACTCGAAAGGATATTGGAAGGAGTCTAGAGTGCATCGGAAGGTAAAACAATGGTTTTATTGGTTGCAGAGGTTTATGGAGGTTTCACTGTGTAAACAGGCAAAACAAAGAAAAATGGTGATTTTTACGTTTAAATAGAAAAACAATTTACTTTTTGAATTATGGTGCAAAGTGGACAGTGGCCATTTTGTCGTTATGGGAGAGGTGGTTTTGGTTTTCATCGTACTGCTTATGAGGCATGGGTTATTTTTGGGAGGGGTCACCCGATATAGTCTAGAGCCTGACACGTAGCAAGGGGAGGCAGGTAGAATACTGCTTTTTCAGATGGGTAACGCTCGGACAGAGAGCCAACTCGAAATCGCTGAGGGTCATTGGATTTGAATGCATTTGATCGGATGGTGGTGGAGTGAAAGAGAAGCGAGGATGTAAGAGGAAAGAGCAACGGAGGGGCCCAAAGATTAATCATGGTGGTATGGGCTTTATTATGGTTTGAAAACTGAGATTAGAGGGGTTTTATGGTTAAATAGAGGTTTAGTTTGGTTCTTTGTTTAAATCATAAAAACATTTTAACAAATAAATCCTTTGCAAAACAAGGTATGGCGGACTTGAAATAGTATGAATTCGAGCGGATAAATGACATTAGGTCTGGGTTCATCGCACATCGCAATCATAGTTTAGCAAAGGAAGGCCCATCGCAAAGGAATGCGATAGGAGGCAGATGCGATGTGGAAAATAAATCATGGATAATACTATGATCGGGTCTGAGTTCATCGCACATCGCATATCACAATGTGGAAGAGAGTGCATGCACATTGAAAAGTTTGCAGTCCGCCGATATGCGATGTGTTATGGAATACATAGTTTTATAATAAAACTTATGGTTTTGGGATATTTAGTAAAGGGAGTTAATAATATACAAGAAAGGGACATTTAGGGGTTTAATACTCTAAGTTAGCATTAATATGAAACATGAGCAGAAAGGGGAAATACACTAATTATAATGCCTTTTCATGAGTTATTTTCTTTTCACATATATACATCAATACTTAGGCTAAACATCATTTTATGGGTTTTTTGGGTAAATGGGGATTTAACATGGGTTTTTCACTTTTCCTAGGCAAAAAGGATTTTAACCTTAGGAAAAGGGGTTTTTTTTATGGAAAATGAATGAATATGAACTGTATGAAGGTGGGAAGGGGAATTCACAAATATAGGGATGAATGGGGATGAGGGAAGTTAATTAATTGATCTTGTAGACCTTCATTTGCTTTGTGTAATTGCCTCATGGACATAGAAACATATGGTAAAACATGATAAATGTACATTTTGTCCAATCAATCATCATACTTCTGCAACCTTTCTTCTACTTACCCCTTGCTTATCCTATCATTTTTTCTTCACTTAATGGGTACATTATAACATCCAAGGGCTCAGATTAAATTGATGAGCACCTTATTATTCTCTACCTAACTACTGATCTGCCAAGATTAAATAGTTTGGTCAGATCTTTATTCTCTAATTATAACATCAAATTTAAAGCATGAAGCAGTCAAGATTAAACTATTTGACTGTCAAGGGTTGTGGCATTAATGACAAGCTGCACACAACTATTATTTTGCGGAAAAATAGTAGTGGCATTTAGACTTTCTCACTTTCAGAGTTTATTTCTTTTCTTTTCTTTCTAACCTAACATTTTCTTTGATATGGACATCATCATCAAGATATTTTCAAAAACATTTTATTCAATATTGTTATGTCCATATCCTAACTTAACATTTTTTCAATATATATATATATATATATATATATTTGACTAATTTATTATATCTTATCAAAACCAAAAAAATGCTACAACATGATCCATAGGATCACGCAGCTGCCCTACACAGGAGAAAATCCAACCATGATGTTTGGCAGAAAAGGTGGCGAGCAGGCCCCCGCGGAGGCCATGAAGGAAAAATTTAAGCTTGTGAAGAAGTCGTAGGGCTATGCCATCTCAAGTATTAGTGACCCTGTAGTCAAGGTGGCCACACAGATTTTGGCCAGAAAGGTGATGAGTAAATGTTGCGTAGATGAGGTGCCCGCACATGTCGTCGCACTAGCATCCCAGTGTGCCAAAAGGAGTCCAGTTCAATTGGGCGCACTATCTTTGCGGCGAGTTCCTTGCAAATTGTCGCAAGGCACAAGAGCTCAACAAGAATTTCCACTACACATGGCTCTTGCAGTCTATTGTGCTGGTAGCATGGGAGCCGCCAGAGGACAGTCAATTCTCCTCGGTCATGCCAGACCTACCAGAAGCAACGAAGTATGCTTCATTGTGGGCGACCAAGGATGCACAACACATCAAGGACAACAAGATCTTTTGGATCTTGATGGAGGTGAACATTTGCATGACCATCAATCACAAAGCGCGGTTATCACCTATTGTGTTTGCCAACTTGTAGGGTTACGCGAAGTTTAACGCAGATTTTAATAATGTGTCAATTAGGGCGCGGAAGGACCCTACCAGGCATGGTATGACTTGCCTTACTTGGAAATAGAAGACGCAATTGATGTAGTGCTTGATTGCTGACCGACAGAGTGGCACACTACATCAGACTTGGCAATGGGGGTGAGCAAGTCCACCGTGCAACGCAAGGAGGAGGCCAAGCTCAAGATGGTGCAACTAGCCAAGAAAAGGAAGAAGGAGGCCGCTGACAAGGCCCAAGTAGAGCACAATGAGACCAAGCAAATGGAGAAGTAAATAGGTGGAACAAAGTGGGGCTCTGACTAAGGTGTGAGGTCGCCTTCGCCCGAGACAAAAGAAAAGGTGAATGAGTAAACCAAGAAGCATGGCAAGGACCCACAGGAAACGTCTGCCCACATCAAGCGTCCCTACAAACATGAGAAAGGAGGGTCGAGGAAGAAATCCAAGGCCACTAAGACATTGTTGGACCCAATCACCCTCACAAAGGGCAATTTGCATGACATTGGAGACATTGTGCGAGATGTCACCACGGAGACCCTACAAACTATTTGAGAAAAAGCAGCAACTAATATTGGGGGCCATCCAGATAGGTCCGCAAGAGCTGTGACCCACATGTCACAGGCCGGCATGGTGTCCACTAGCCTCGCTATCGAAACTTCAGAATCTACCGAGATGCTACATGCAAAGGTCTCCAGCGCAATAGTGTTGCCCGATGGAGCACTGACCATAGAGAATGAAGCTGACAGGCCTACTGTCAGTGCCCTCAAGGGAGGGGGGTTGAATTTGGCATCACTCCCTAGTGAGGTGCTCCACCTATTGCAGGATGAAGTGATCATGGAGCTTAGGTCTCACGAGCACCGCACCCTACAAGTGACCAGCAAGAAGAGGATTAATAACGAGCAGATGACCCTATAGAGAGACTCTACCGTCACTGTCATGATTGAGGTAAATCACCCAAAAAAACGAATAATTCAGGTCATGGAGGAGGCATGTCGAATGGTCCCAAAGTTGGGCATTCTTGTGGAAGAACTGGTCGAGGTGCACGTCCGCAAGCTTGCTATAGGGGTGTGCAACATTTGCACAGAGATGGCTAGGATTCAGCTAGAGCTGAACCTACAGATCATAGAATTACAGTTGAAGGCCCAACCTTCAACTCCACCAAAAGTAAAGGAGCAACATGCAACCGCTTTCATAGAGACAATATTAGCGGTCGACAGTGCAGTAGTAGACTACACACAACCTTTTGAATAGTCATTTGAAGTCCTGACGAGCCTACAGGAGGACCCTAGTGTACAGTGACTGGAGACAGAAGCACGAGAACTGTAGCAGCGGTATGACGAGATAAAATGCACAGTGCAAACCATCGCACTCACACAAAGACTGGAAAAGCTGCAGGAGGCCAAGTAGTTGAAAGAACAGGTAGATGTAGTGCAGCACAAGGACACAGTGTTAAAGGCGTGATTGAAGCCCTGGCTAGATGAGGCTTATGTAGTCACGACATCTATTGAAGGAAAGTTTGTGACTCTACAATAAACTTAGCAAAAGCTTCATGCCAACATTTCAGGATCAGTGACCGAGTAGATGGTTGAAGAAGCGAAGCAAGTGGCCGCGCAGTGCACTGCTGAGGTTGCGGTCATACAGGTCGAGTTGGGAGGTCTTTGCGCCCGTACAGTGACTCGAGGTCGAGTCATGATGTTTGTGTTGGGGGCCTGTTGGGAATAGTATCCCCCAAGGACAGTTTTGGGGCTAAAATCCCATGTTTTGGGTCAAGTTTTGTAATAATGTTGTAAAGTTTCCACATTTTGTTGTCATGGAGAGTGAAGGTGTCATGAGTCATAAAGGGTTGTCCACACTTATTTTGTAAAAGTGTAAAGTCAGTTGTAAAGATCCACCCACTATCCACGGACCATGGGATTGTATAAAAGTAGCTAAGTAAGTAAGCTCTAGGTAGTTGGAAGTCTTTTAGTGAAGAATGGATTGAAGAATCTTGATAACAGAGTCTAAGTGTTTCGGGTCTTAGTGCAGGTAGAGGCTTTGCATATGGCTGCACAGAGGCCTAGGGTAGAATTCTGCAACTGAGTGCGCGGACCCTACAACTGTGTGCACAGGGTGAATAGAGTTTGTAATAATCTAAAGATGTCAATAAAGAGAAGTATTCTAAAAATTCTATGTCCTTTTTCCTGTTAATGCATCTGGTTATATTGTGTTTTGGGTTTAAATTAGATTGTTTATGTAATGCATGAATATATGTGATTATATTAGGTAAATTAACGCAAGTAAGAATATCAGATTATGCAGTGCTAACTGTTACTGTTTATTGAGATAAGTAAAACACTTAAGATAATATGGGAACCTATACAGCCTGCTGTCATAGCAGCGCGAAAGTACCTGGACCACAGGTTAGGGCCGCGCGAAGGTCAATCTTACCCCTTCGTAGAGGTACTGAAGGACGGAATAAAGGACTAGACTAACAGAGCCCTAGAACGTAACGACCTATGTGAAAGCAGGAACAAAGGGTATAAATTGACATCACAACCATCTCAGGGTGTAGAAACATGGTTCCAGCATCCCCCCATACTGCTTTGGATGAGACTTTGGTTTGCGCTCCACAAGATGATGCTGAAAGGGCCAGTAGTGTAGGGATTTGTTTTTTTAACTAATGTTGAACCTGGGTCAGGCCCCACGTAGCCAACATAGTGTCAGAGCACTCACCGACCAAATGGCCACTCAGAAAATTATATTTTTTATTTTTTAATGGAATTTCAGGCACTTACAAATACCAAAAATAAAACACTCTCCACTAGGGGATGTCCCATCAGAGGTTGCAAAGCCAATCAAAAATTAAAATTAGTATTTCTATAAAATTAGAAAATGCTTTTTTGAATTTACGAGAAAATAGAAATATTATGCATTTTCCTGAAACTTTGGTTAAAATTGCAAAACACGAAAAAATAATGCAAAGTCAACAGAATTTGACCATGAGGCTAATCTTATAGTCCTTGGCATTTTAAATCTATAGCTTCAATAATGACATTACTAGTATAATATACAATGTGGAAATTTGTAAAAGTAATAGTCATTTCTACATAAGGAAATATTAATTGGAGAATTTTTTAGCATCCCCTACCTACGTAAAGGACCTTCAACTGCGCCATTTCTGGCATCAATGGGAAGAACAATACCATAATTATGTTAGTGTTAATGTCAAAGCACTCACTAATATAATGACCACTCAAAAAAAAATTAAATGGATTGTTAGACACTGACAAATACCAAAAATAAAATGATCTCCACCAAGAATTATGTCCCATCAGAGATCGTGAAGCCAATCGAAAATTAGAAATAAGATTTTTTAGAAAATTAGAATACTATTTTTGAATTTATAAGAAAATGAAATATTAAGCATTTTCCTAAAACTTTGGTTAAAATTGTAAAATAGATCAAAATAACGTAAATTCAACGCAATTTGACTTTGAGGCAAATGTTATAGTCCCTCGAGAGGTAGGGACTAATAAGGGAAATTATCATTTAGATCTCATGCTCAAGGGTAATCTTTTCTATATTCAATATAAGGGAAATTATTGTTGAAATCTCATGCTCAAGGGTATTAAATAGAATATATTTGAAACTCATGTTAGGGGAAAATAATTGATATTTTTAATATTATGTTTAGAGATATGATTAATTGAAAATAATTTTAACAACATAAGCATATACTATATATTATTATTTTTAAATATAATGAGAATCTTGAATAATATTTATATATTTTATCTTTATTTAGTGTTGCTTTTAATTATAAATGATTTTGTGGATTTTATATCTATAAGTGGACTAAATTCCACACTCATATCTTTCAATTTTCAAATCTAAAGAGGTTGGATCCAATAGTGGAAAGTAGGGCATTTTTCACCACTGAGTAAGGTTCTATTCTCATGAGAGCTTAGTCTAGTGCCATGGAGCACCTTAAATTAGTGGTCCAACTTGAAGTATTGGTGCAACATGTGATTCCACCCAGAAATATTATTATATTAAAGGTTCTTGGTGGCACTTGCACACATAAGTGGAGGACTCTTATTTACAAGATAATAAAAAAATTAAAATTTTCATCTAATGTTTTTTTTAATCAAACGATTATCATTTTTCATTAAAAGAGTGTTGGAAACAAGGTCGATGTAGGTTTTAACATTGTACAAAAATCACCTACAAATGAATTCTTAAAACAAAAAAAATATAAAATGGCGAGAACATAAAACAAATATACACATATATTTTTCCCTAGATCCAAAAACCAGGACTACCAGATTGATTTTTCATTATATTCCTTTTAATGTTGCAATACATATATATACATGTAGAAGCATTCATAAACCCTAATACACTAACCCTGGATTAGAACATAAAATTGTAGTTTCCTTGATCGGATCTACAAAATACCATGGTAAGAAAACCATCATGCCCAAAACCATGTGCAAACCCCATGCATAAAATTATGGGTAGGTATGCCCATCATCTTTGCATTTACCCCCCATCCTTGGGTCCACTCATGGGGCTAGTCTTGGAAAGAACATAACACATACTGTTGGGAACAAGTCCCTGGGGGTCAATTTGGGGTTACAAACCCAAGTTTTGGGGCAAAATGCCCGAATTTTTTATAAAGAATTTAAAGTCTCCGCATTTTGTGGTTGTAGAGCGCGAAGATATCTAAAGTCAAAGAGGGTTTTCCACCCTTATTCTAGATAGGTTGTGTCAGTTTTGGAGATCTTCCCTTGGTCCACAGACCATGGGATTGTATAAAAAGGAGAGTCTTAGAGAGTCTAAGGCAGTTTAGTAGTTAGAAGTCACTGATGTAATAGGTTTGGGAGAGCTAAGGGCGAGAGTCTTAGCGAAGGAAGAGGCTTTGTAGCTGAGTGCGCAGAGGCCTAGGGTGGAAGTCTATAGCTGAGTGCGCGGACCCCTACAGCTTTGTGCGCAGGGCAGTTAGAATTTGTATTGGAAATCTGAATAATCAATAAAGAGAAGTGTTATGAACTTATTGTGTACTTTGCATCTGTGTAAGTGTTATTTTACTTCTATTACAAATGTTGCGATTATGCTATGTTGAATGTTGGGTTTAAGATATAATGTTAAGTTGATGCACGAAAATATATGTTTCCATCTGTTACATGAACTCTAGTCATAATATATGTTTACGCGAGGATAATCTTAATTGCATGGTAAATTTGGCTAATACTTAAGATAATTTGGGGAACAAGATAATAACCTAGTTACAGAGGCATGTAAGTGCCTGAATCATCGTCTAGGGTTGCGTGAAGGACAGCTGGATACCTTCATGGAGGTTCTAAAAGGTGGGAGAAGAAGTACATCGATAAGCCCTAAAGGCTTATCGATCTGCACGAAGATCAGGGTTAGGGCATAAGATCGACATCACGACTATCTCAAGGTGCGGAAACTTGGTTCCTGCATCCCCCCATGTTGCTTTGGGTGATACTTCAGTCCGCGCTCCACAGATTGATGCTGAAAGGGCCAATAGTGTAGGAATTTGCTTGGCTGCCTAACACTGAACCTGGGTCAAGGCCCATCAAGCCAACAAATGGTTCCATTATTGGGACCAAGATCTGCATAACGAGATGTGTGATGTTGTATCATTGGAATCCAACTAAGAAAGAGATCGAAAACTGGTTAGATAGAAAGATCCATGAATTCGTGGCGCAAGAGAACAAGAATCCACGATTAACAAAAGAACAGTGGTTGGACAGATATCTGTACACAGAAATACATGAAATCTTCTTTTGTTCCTTCCTGGTTGAGTTATACGAATAGATTGGGAAATTGGTAGATGGCCAAGGAAGGTGGAGGCTTGACAATCTGATTGTTTGGACACCAGAGTTAGTAAGGATATTGGAAGCCTTTGAAGATAAGATCGCATGTGCTGTCGACCATTGGCTCGACTGCATCATAGGAGGATTTGTGACAGAGTTCGTGGTCGATACTTCTATTAGTTATAGCGAAGCAAAGCACCTCTTCTTTAAAGGACCGCGAGGTAAGTATTTGAAGTCACTAAATACTTGGATTAAGATTCTCTTGTGTTAAAAGTAGGTCATGCAGTTACCTTGATGTTTGGAGCTAGGCGAAGCGGAAGGTCCTTCAGGGATAGAGGAAGAAATGGTCCTGAGTATAGCCTGCTGATCAAGCCTCCTTTGAGTGACGACGAAGGAGCACTGCAGTCTTTTCCACTGAGCGTTGTTCAACTGATAAGACAAGAGTTCCCACGAATATCTACACCACCTCCATTGATCCGAATTGGATCCATGAAAAATTATCAAGTGCCATGACTATATCAAATCAGGAAAGACTTCAAAATTCATGAATAAAGAGCGATCAAGAAGACCTCTAGACAGTGACAGTTTGTAGCCAGCAAGGAACGACGAGGACCTCGGTCAATGTGCGCTAATCGAGGTCCATGGAGACCGCGTAGGAGGCAAAACTGGCAGTTGGGAAGCTTCGATCGGGAAACGGAGGCCATTTCTGAGGCCATTTCTAATCACGCATCGCTGGGGAAAACCCCTCGAGAAGGAAAAGCCCCGAGGCGCTCGGTCACATGGAAGCTAGGAAAACCATAGGGAAAGCACTAAGGCAAAAGGCGGGTCTCGTGCTCCAAAACCGGCGGTATATTGGAGGCACATTGGGGTAGTAAGCGGATTTGGCAGAAAATGAGTGATTCCATTCATCGCACGACATGTGTCCGGTGGATGAGAGAGAAAACTACCTCTCATCATGTGCTAACAGTAGAGCAAGTCAACCATGTGAAATGAGTGAATACCGTAGGATCTAGGGGCTCCAGGTCTGATGACAGAGATTGCACCCGATGGAGAAACTGGATTTGACAGGGGAATTAAGCTGTAGCATATAAAAGTTTGAGGTCCAATTTGACTGATGAGTTGGTAGATGAGTCATTCCACAGTGTAACTGAAATACCGAACTGTCAGGGAAGAGCTGGCGCAGTTCACAAGAGGACAAGTGGCCACTCCCTGTGAGATGGTGCAGAGGCAAGGAACTCCAAACGAACAGCAGCAGGTGATCCGAAGGGGCAGAAGAGGAAGAAAATAGTCAAGGAAAAATTGGCTTTAAGCCATGGACAGACAGAGAACAGAACAAGAGAAAAGAAGATGATGAAGATAGAGTGAGCGAGAGCGAAGAAAAGACAGTGAAACAAGAAGCAGAAAACAGAGAGCCGAGCTGACCTAAGGCAACATCGGGTAGACATAAGGCTTGAGAGGTTCAAGCAATCCCTGTGAGGATCTGTCAGGATTTGAGCACCACATTGGGCTCCTCCTATTAAAGACCAAAGAGGTCAAGACTTGGAAAGGAAAAGAGTCTGACTCGAGTGGCTTGGGCAATCCAAGAACCGCCCTACCAAGCATTATCTGTTTCAGGAGACTCAAATTGAGCTCCTCATTGTAAATATCTACTTTAAAGACACAATAAAAGAAGGCCACCACTGAAACCTGGACTGGAGACGTAGCCCTAGAGAATAGGGTGAACTCCTTATTAAATCTGTTGTGTTCTTGCAATTGCTTACTATGTTTCTCTTACTGTTTTCCATTCTTCCAATGTTTGTATATTTTACAATCTGATTGATTCGTTGCCTAAACTAACATAGACATACACCAGCACATGAGTCTGTAATACCTTCATTCATTAATTCATTAACTGAGGTCACTCACGATTGATTTTCAGATCATCCATCCTCGTCCCATCCATCCACACCACCTCTTTCCTCACCCCCACCTCTCATCCCATCGCCCACACCACCCCCACCTCCACCGTTGTTCAACATGGAAAACTCCGTAAAGATAAATGTATTCAAGGGCATAGGAAATGAAGATCCGAACTAGTTTTGGTTTGTCGCGAAGGTTGTATGGGAAGCTCAGGGTATCACAGATGACCAGACGAAGAAAGCCACACGGGTTAGTTCTTTTCAGGAACACGCACTACCGTGGTACATTAAGTACAGTACTGATAACTCAACGTCTCCCTTGGCAGATATCTAGGCCATGCTGAATAGAGAATTCAGAAGACCTAAGTCCCAAGCACAGTCGATTTTTGGATTCAAGGAGATCATGATGAAGCCTGGGGAGATGCCCTGGGATTTGGATCAAATATTGAAGTGTACGATCCATGAAGCCAACATGAACCTAACTGATGGGCAACACCGCAAATGGTTTGTGGCCTCGCTCGTGCCCCACCTAAGGGTTGTGCTATCACAACAGAAGAGTTGGACCCAGGCAGAAGCTCTGGAAATCACAATGAGACTACATGAGACACCAATGTGGGATGATAATCTAGGGGTTTAGTAGATTCATGTGCAATTGTAAAATCTTTGTCTCGAAATGAAAAGTATGAAGAAGGACAAAACATCTTGGCCAGAGGCGTGCGAAGAAGTTTTGTGCCTAAATTGCTAAGGTCAGGGGCATGACAAGGATCATTGCCCAGTCTTCACAAACTATGTTGCAGCAAGGATACCAATGCCTCTACGACAGGAGACTGCGTCAGGGCCAAGTGTAGGACCCATGCTATGGTGTGTTATATGCCAAGTGGCTGGGAAACATGTGATGACAATTTCCATTTGCTACAGAAATTCGTATAGACACCACAACAGTTCTTTTGCAATCTTTATCAATCAATAGGTCATGACAAGCACAATTTCTGTAGTTACGAATTAATGATGGGCAGGACATCTACATCCAGGGTGGAGACAGAAATGCGGCCTCCGAACCAAGGTGTTGGGGGAATGCGAGGTGAGTATCAGGGGCGCAATTGAGGCCGAGGTGGAGGAGGGCCTGGTAGAGGCTGAGGACAGCTAATTTGTTACAATTGTGGAGGCCCAGGACACTACATGAGGGACTTTCCAAATCCGACGCAACTGTCATGCTGCTATTGTACTTAGTTTGACCATGTGATTAAGGATTGCCCAATATTTTTTGCTAAGATTCGCGAAAAGGGGGTGTAGCCAATGGAGAACCTTAGAATGATGAGGGTTGAGCCTCACGAGGAAGAACCTAAGGTAAACATTATGCTGCAAAGCGAAACTACGACTAGGGAGGATAATGGCAAGTGCCCTACAAAAGGTGAGTGGGTCTGCAAAGCACCAAAAAGGGAGACTGGGTTTGATTTGGAGTGTGCAAAAGAAACATTTATGGAATCAAATAAAAGCTTCACTGAGGCCTCTACCTTAGGAAGTCAGGAGAAATTAGTTGAAGAAATGGACCCATCCATGATTACCACATTCTTAGAGACCTGCATGAAACTGCTCTGTGATAGTAAGGTTGTGATGGGCCTGCAGGAACTAATCAATCGGTGCAATGGAAAGAACTGGCGAATTGTGTGTAGTTAGAAAGCTTGGCAAGCATAAGGCAAGGAACAGGCATGAGATGAGACTCACTGCGCAGATAGGGGAATACGAAATGGACCAAGTTATCCTGGATCTGGGGTTCGACGCGAATGTTTTTCCAAATAAAACATGGGAAAGAATGGGGAGACTTGTGCTCGAGTGGTCTCCGATCTAGTTATGTATGGAAAATCAATAGAAACGTATCCCGATGGGGAGGTTGCAAGGGGAAACAGTTGACATCAAAGGCGTGAGCGCATTGGTGGATTTTGAGGTAATAGAGATTATGGATGATAGCGATCCCTACCATGTGCTCCTTGGAATCGATTGGGCTACTGACATGAATGGGGTAATCAACCTGAAGAAGTGAAAGATGATATTTGAAAAGAAGTCTCTCCGTGTAGTGGTGTCACTGGATTCTGCAGAAGGACCGCACTATACAAAACCAGTGTGTGATTATGAAAGTGATGACGATTTGGACCAAATTTACAAGATAATGCCACAAGACCAGGATTGGGTGAATCCGACAACAGATGGGTGTACCGTATGGGACCGCGAGAGCTCCTGCACATCAGATTTAGACGAAGAATTAGAGCACTGAAAAAACCGACTGCATGAAGTATCTATGTTGTGTTGTAATATGATGACCAAGTCATTGCACTACGTGTCATCAGAAGTAAGGGATTTGCCTCACTATGATGGGCTAACTAAAGTTGATCGCTTTTTGGATGCATTTGACAGAGAAGTGCCAGAGAAACATCGCTTCCAAGTCTTGGACTTGGTACTACATGCTACGCCTTCAAGATGGTGGGGTACACACAGGGACAATTTCGATGATTGGCACGACTATAGGAGGATGATGAGACTATGTTTTGGACAATCGAAAGTGCGGATGACAGACAAGCATGATGGAAGGGATGATCCACATGATCACCTGGCCAAATGGACTAAGGCTTATGGAGCAAAGCCCCAGCCTAAATGCATGCATCTATTTTTTTATACCCTGGATGTCATACCAACGAATTGGTACTTGAAAACAGAGCTCCACCATGGCACTAAAGAATGGGACATCTTGCGCCAAGGGTTTATAATTACGTTCATCTTTGAGGATGTGTTCAACTGTATTGACGCAGTGCTACAGGAGGTTAAAGTAGCTATCTTTAGGATACCGCAAGATCCTTTGGACTTGATTCAACCTGATTGGACTACCCAGTTGAACCATGCGCTAGAATGGTATAACGTTACTGCTGAAGAAGAAGATGAAAATCCCAGAAAGATTAATATTACAAAAACTGAGGATCACTGAGAGGTTGAAGGTCCGCAGATAGAGGATCCAAACATAACCTCACCACTGAAAACTAGGCAGGTGAACATTGGCACAGAGGCAGAGCTGAAATTTGCATAGATTGGGGACTATTGGGATGATGCGATAGTAGACGAGGTTGCTGAGCTCCTCTGCAAATATCAAGATTTGTTCCCCATGAAGTTTTTTGACCTGAAGGGATTCATAGGAGACCTGGGTGTCATGAAGATCACCCTGAAACTGGACATGAAACCTGTAAAACAAAGACCTTACCACCTTAATCCAAAGTATAAGGAAAGGTTCCACATTGAGTTAGATAAGATGCTCACAGCATCAATTATTGAACCAGTAGAAGAATCTAATTGGGTAAGCTCGATAGTGGTTCAAGAAAAAAAATAGAAAGAAGAAATAAGGATATGCATGGATCTCTGGAAGTTGAATGACACCTACGTGCATGATCCTTTCCTGACCCCCATTCATTGAAGAGGTCCTGGATAATGTAGGCGGCCAAGAAGCACACTCTTTCACTGATGGGTTCTCTGGGTACCATCAAATCAAAATCGCGCCTAAGGATAGAAGCAAGACAACCTTCGTGACTGAATGGGGATGTTTTCAGTATACCTTAATGTCTTTTGGGTTGAAGAATGCACCAGGAATATTTTTACGTATAGTCATTGTGACATTCAAAGAATTCATTCATAAATTTCTGGAGGTATACTTTGACGATTGGACAGTGTTTAGGTTGGTCAAGCACCATGTGGCAACTCTGCGCTTAATGCTAGATACCTATCAGAGATACCAGATCGTGCTCAATCTGAAGAAGTGTCTATTTTATGTCCCTTTTGGGATCCTGTTGGGTCATGTGGTATGCATACAAGGTTTGATGGTAGACCCCGTGAAGATCGTGGTGATAATCAACTTAGAGGAACCAAGGAATGTGAAATAGTTGTGCGCAACCCTAGGGCATACCGGATACTATAGGAAGTTCATCAAGATCTATGCCCAGATTATCGTGCCTATGGAGAAATTGTTGAAAAAGGATGTTATGTTCTATTGGAATGATGAATGCCAGAAGAGCTTGGGCATGCTGAAAGATAAAATGGTCACCACGCCAATCCTAGTCTTCTTGGACTAAAAGAAGGAATTTCATGTGCACATGGACGCATCATGTGTTGAGCTAGGGGTTGTGCTAAAACAAGTTAGTGAGGGGGAATTAGCCCATCCTATAACATTCATGAGCAGGAAGTTGTCCAAGGCTAAAAAGAACTATTCCACCACAGAGCACAAAGGACTAGCCATGGTGTACGCATTCTAAAATTTTAGGCACTATTTGCTGGGTGGACATTTTAAGATGTATACAGATTATTTTTCATTGAAATACCTGGTCAATAAGCCTGTGTTAGATTGGGAAGATCTATAGATGGTTGTTGTTGTTCCAAGAGTACGACTTTGAAGTTGTTTTGATGCTAGGATGACCGAACGCAGGACCTGATCATCCATCGTGCATTGAAATGGGAGAGGAACCTACTAATTTGGAGGAGGGGCTACCTAACACACATCTCTTTGCAGTGCGTGTCATGGAAAATCACTTTGAAGATATCATACACTTATTGACGATGGGAAATACTCCAAAATGGTATGCAAGCCTGCAGAGGAAGGAGTTAGTGGTGCACACGACAGGCTTCTCCGTCATTGCAGGGAACTTGTACAAAATGGGGTAGATGAAATATTGCGACATTATGTACCTGACTTTGAACAAATCAGCATTCTCGTGGAGGCTCATGGAGGAGCCACAGGAGGACATTATGCAGGTAAAGCAACAACGCAGAAGGCTCTAGGTGTTGGGTTGTGGTGGCCTACCCCGCATAAGGATTCAAAAGCATATTATAGGGCATGTGATGCATGTCAAAGGACTGGCAGACCATCGCGGAGAGATGAACTGCCTCTGATGTCACAGGTGACATTACAACCATTTGAGAAATGGTTGATTGACTTTGTGGGTCCAATTCAGCCTCAAGGAAAGAAGACGGGTGTGTGGTACATCATCACCACGACTGAGTATTTAATGTGGTGGGCAAAGGCGCAGCCTGTGAAGGATTGTACAGGTGCGACAACAACAAAGTTTATTTTTGAATATGTATTGACAAGATTTGGTTGTCCAAAGATCTTGATGAGTGACTGTGGCATGCACTTTCTTAATGAAACAATTAGCACGTTCCCAGAAGAATTTCAGGTGTATCATCAGAAAAGTACGCCTTATCATCCGCAGGCCAATGGGACGGTGGAAGCATTCAATAAGATACTGGAGAGTGCACTGAGAAAGGTTTGCAATTCTCAGTGAAATTGCTGGGATGTATGTGTACCCACAGTGCTATGGGCTTATAGAACGACTTGCAAGAAGCTGACTGGGAAAACGCCTTCCAAACTTATGTATGGCATAGAAGTTGTGATGCCAATGGAATACATCATACCTAGTCTGCGCATAACATCACTCACAGGAATGGAAGATTGTAGAGCCCTGGAAGAGAGGCTTGCGTAGCTAGCAGAGCTTGAGGAGGACCATTTTCTAGCTTGATTTCATCAACAAGTTCAAAAGGAGCATGAAAAGGCATGGCACGATCAGCACACCAAACTACACACCTTAAAGGTAAATGATCTGGTCTTGTTATATGACAGTAAATTTGATAAATTTCAAGGGAAATTTCGAATGCATTGGCTAGCGCCATATGTCATCAAGGAGATTACCGATGGTGGAGCAGTTTAGTTGGTTAAATTGAATGGAGAACCCTTCCTAGGGAAGGTGAATGGCAACGGATTGAAGCCATACACCGGTGATCCAGCTAGGTGACTATATGAGGGAAGCATAGTCTTAGCACTCCATACAACTGAAACGAGGCGCACGATTATAAACTACACTGCCTAGGTTGGAGAGTTGCATGAGGAGAGAATTGCGGGGAATGAGGGAATGTCACATAGTCCACAATAGCGTGCAAAGAGTTGTGCTACCAAGAGAGAAACCATGTAGAGCAGCCAGAAAGTGATCGTTAAAATCACGGTTCATGATTTGACGATGAAAAAATGGCCAAATGGAGTGAGGGGTCAGCATTTAAGTCATAATTTATGGGCAAGATCTTTTAAAATCTTCCACCAATCTAGCATTAATGAAACGATTTTGGTGGAAACGGTCAGATTTTAACTCAAAATGGCCTATAAATTACATATGGCTGCCCAGTGGAAAACACTTTGCATATTGAGAAATTGTGAGTTGTTCTGTGTGTTGTGCACGAACCATGCATTTTTTGAAGAGCTACTTGATTTCCCAGTGTTCAATTGATTTCCAGAAACTATCTGCAAAATCATCCGTGAAATTATTCTAAGAGTAACACCCATGGACGTTGAAGCAATGAAAGTCGAGGGAGTTGTTCTGGAGGTCGTTATGGCAGCAGAAGGAGCTGGCCTAGAGGTATCGCCTACAGAGATATCGGCTAAAGTACCAAAGTCTCCATGGTCACCTAGACCAAGACCTACCCCAACAAAGGAGCGTCCCAAGAAAAAGAAGGGAAAGCAGGTCGCGACACCATAGCTGGTGTGCACATCTCCAAGAAAACACCCACAGAAGGATACGCCCACCGAATAGGAAAAGGGTAAGTTGATTAACCTAGAGCCAGAAGAAGAAGAGATTGAGGATATCCCAATGTATGATGAAGATGTTGGGATGGAAATGGAGGATGTTGAAATTGAGGGGTCTGACCCCATCACTAAGTTTCCTGAGTATGTTCCTCCACACAGGGGCAAGACCAAGGTGCCCAAAGACATTGATGAAGATAAGGTCACCCTACACACACCCCTCTTGCCAGACCAAATTGTGTTTCAAGGAATGAACTTGGGGCGTGTCCCCCTTTTGAAGTTAGAAGACTGGGATTTAGAAGACACAGAGCGGTTTCCTCATCTAGCAATGGACCAACTCATGCACCGCATGTTCCACAAAACCACTAGAGTAACCATGTTGGAGCTGCGGAAGTGGATGAGAGGCGTGGACAAGGCAGGACTACTCAACCTACTATGGGTGCCGCATTACAACGAGACATCCATCATAATGGTGGTAATCAAGCATATTTTATGCTTGGTACACCATGGGTGTCTATGGCTGGAGGAGCTGATAGCCATCACTGATATGCTGATCCATAGGATCACGCAGCTGTCGTACACAGGGGAAATCTAGAAATGGCGTTTGGCAGGAAGGCTGGCGAGCATGCCCTCACAGAGGCCTAATGCATGGAGGGATTTCAATTTAATTAGGCACATTACCTCTGGGGTGAGTTCCTTGCAAACTACCGCGAGGCACAGGATCTCAACAAGCCATTTCACAATGCAGGGTTGGTAGCAGTCGTAGCTTTGGAGGCCTAATGTAGATGAAGGGTCGGTAGCAGTCGTAGCTTTGGAGGCCTAATGCATGGAGGGATTTCAATTTAATTAGGCACACTACCTCTGGGGTGAGTTCCTTGCAAACTACTGCGAGGCACAGGATCTCAACAAGCCATTTCGCAATGCATGGCTCTTACTGTCTATAGTGTTGGTAGCATAGGAGCTACCCGAAAACTGTTAGTTTCCTTCGGTCGCACCGAACCTACCAAAAGTAGTGAAGTATGCTTCATTGTGGGTGACTAAGGATCCTTAAAGGATAAAGGACAGCAACGTGTTTTGGATGTTGATGGAGATGAACGTGCATATGGCCATCAACCGCAAGCCACAATTGTCGCCTAGTAATTTTGACAGATTGCAGGAGTACGTGGAATTCAAGGTTGACTTCCATTACATCTCAATATGGGCACGAAAGGACCCTGAGAAGAAGTGGCATGACTTGCCCAATTTGGCAACAGATGTTGGCTTGTTGGGGCCTGACCCAGGTTCGGAGTTAATTAGCCAAACAAATCCCTACACTACTGGCCCTTTCGGCCTCTGCCCGTGGTGCACTGACTGAAGTCTCACCCGAAGCAGTATGGGGGGATCTTGGAACCAAGTTTTTGCACCCTTGAGATGTTTGAGGGGTTGATTTAGTCCGACTATGCCTACCTTCGTGTAGGTTACTTCGCACACTGTTCTGACCTGCGATACCTTCTTGATTTGCTATAATTATCCTTCGCGCAGCACTAACTAGGGGGCTGAGGTGATTTCGTGCTGCTATGGCAGCAATCTTCACTATTTCCCCGAGTTACACCATGTATCTTAATTATCTTCTTATAAATGTTAGTCAACTTCGCATAACCAGATACTTTAACTCACATTCACTTAATCTACACAGCTATATATGTTTGCACAACATATAAACAACAAAATGCAATTTATACCCAATATATTTGATACAGAAAATAGGAAATAAATACACATATTTGAGGTAAAACTTCTTTTTATTAATGCTTCAATAGTTACAGACTCGACTCACCTTGTGCACTCAACTGCAGGGGTCCACGCACTCAACTGCAGGCTACTAGGCCTTTGCTCACTCAACTATAGAGCCTTCTCCTACTCTACAACCCAAAGAATCGACCATACCCTTAGATCTTCCACTATGCTTCTATTCCATCATCATTCTTTGACTTAGATTTTTTGATTTACAACTTAGAGCCTCACTCTATTTATATCATCCCATGGTCTGTGGACCATGGGCAGATCTCTAAAGCTGACATTACATTACAAAATTGAGAGTGGACAACCCTATGACTCATTCACAACTTCGCACTCCGCGCCCACAAAATGTGAAGTCTTTACATCGGATTTACACTTTTTAGCCAAAATCTGGACTTTAAGCCCCAAAACTTTCCTTGGGGGATCTCGTGCCCAACGGGCCCCCAATACAAACATCATGACTCACCCTTGAGTCACTTTGTCGATGTGGAGATCTTCGCATGGAGACCTCCCATCTCTGCCTGGACTGCTACAAGATCAGCAACACACTGAGCAGCTTCCTGCTACACATCCTGTACGCATTGTTCAAAGACTGTTGTAGTTGAACTGTTGCCCTGTGCCTGTTCTTGCGTTCCCTGCATCTGTGCGAGCATGGCTTCAATCGAGGTTGTAATGACAAATGCCTCATCGATCCATGGTTGTACGAGTGCCTTTAAGATAGCTTCCTTATGTCGCGCAGCATCTACCTACTCCTTGAGTTTTTTTGTCTGTTGCATTCGCACAAGCCTCTATATAAGGGCTACTGTCTGCGCGGTCCCTTTTATTTCATCGCACTATTTCTACAGCTTGTGCGCCTCTGTTTCTAAGTGTTGTATGTTAGGGTCCTCCTGCAGAGTGGTGAGGACCTTGAACGACTCTTCAAACAGTTTGGTGCAGTCCTTCATTGTACTGCTGATCTCCACTATTCCTGTTGTAATGGCACTGGTGCACTATTCCTTCACCTCAGGCAGAGTTGAAGTTTACGCATTCAATTGCAACTCAGTTATCTGAAGGTTCAGCTCCAGCTAAACCTTATCCATTTCCTCTTTCGCCTCGCACACCCCTGTTGCTAGTCTCCGGATGCGCGCCTCCGTTGGTTCTTCTGTTGGGATGGCCAACTTAGGGACCATCTGGCAGGCTTCCTCAAACACCTACACTAGTTGTCAATTCTGTGTCACGACCTTGTCGCACTGCAGGCTCAATTGTTCAATATTAATTAGTTGCTCTCTCATCACCTGGAGCATGCGGCCCTCTCTAGCCCACATTTCTACAGTCACTCCATCCTGTAGAACATAGAGCGTCTCCCAAGGGAGCACAACCATGTTTATCCCAACTACCTTTAGCGCACTCACCATAGGCATGTCAGCCTCATTTTCTATAACCAGTGTGCCCTCCGGTAGCACTATAGCATTGGTCATGTGAGTGCGCATCATTTCCTCAGTCGTGGCCGTGCCTACTGCGAGGCTAGTCAACAGAGTACCAGTCTAAGGAGTGCGCACCTGTAACTCCTATATCTATGTCCGGATGACCCCTAACACCATCTGGGTCTCCTCCATGAACTGCTGGAGGACCTCCGCGGTGATGTCCTGCACGGTCTCCCCTATGTCATGGAGATCCCCCTCAATGAGGGTGATCAGGTTGAAAGAAGTCTTGGAGGCTTTTGACTTCTTTCGCGGCCCCACTTGCTCTCTCGGGTTCTGTCACTTCAACTATGTGGACGATGTCTGTGGGTCCGTGCCACATTCCTCTATTTTTGTCTCCTGCTCAGGTGAAGGCAACTTCTGGGCCTCGCACTCATTCTCTGTTGCCTTTTGTTGTTCTTCTGCTGCCTTCACAGTATCCCATGCCTCGTGGGCCTTTGCTATTGCTGCTTCATTCCGTCTCTTCTCTGCCAACTGTGCCATTTGTATTTTTGCCTCCTCCTTCTTCCTCTGCTAGTGGACTTCTCTGATTCCACCACAGAACTAGTTGGAGCACACCACTCCGGTAGCCATGATTCAAGCACGGTGAATATGACATCGTTCATGGCCAGGGAAGGGAGCTTATTCCATTTCTTCACGGGGTCCTTGCACTCCTTGATATACACATGATGGAAGTCTTCCTTGAACTCTGCGAAGCTTTGCAGACTGTTATAGACAGTGGGCGATAACCATGGTTTGCAGTTAATCCCCATTCTGATATTCATCTCCATGAACACCCAGAATATCTTGTTGTCTTTGATCCTCTACACGTGTTTAGTTGCCCACAGTGAAGCGTACTTCGTTGCCTCCAGAACATCATGTGCAATTGTTGGGAACTAGCTGTCCTCGGGCAATTCCCAAGCCACCAACACTAAGGATAGTAGAATCCATGCATAGTGGAAAGTCTTCCCCTGCTCTTGTGCCTTGCAACAGTTTTCCTAGAACTCCCTGAACAAGTAATCCACCCAGTTAAAATAGACCCCCTCTATGCATTGTGCGACAAGTGAAACCACCGGTGCGGGCACCTCATTCACGCGACACTTTTGCATAACTTTGCTATCCAATATCTTCGTCATGACTTTGACTGCACTGTTATTGATACTGGAGATCGCGTACCCTCTCTTTTTCTTCTCCAACTTGAACTTCTTCTTCATGGCCTCTGTGACGGCCAAATCATCACTTTTACCTTCGGATATGTTCGTTGCATCCTCCCCTTTACAAGGGATCTGGGTAATTCTTTGAATCAGATGATCTGTGATGGGGATGGGCTCCTCCAGCCATAAACACCCATCATGAACCAGGCAAAGCAGCTGCCTGATGACAAAGATAGTCACTGGGGCGTGATGGTAATGTGGCACCTAGAGTAGGTTTAACGATCCTACTTTCTTTACTCCTCGTAACCACTTGTGCGGATCCAACTCTATGACTCTCGTCGTTGTGATTTTATTCGACTGCAGTTGTTGTGTGGTTACCAAATGTGGGAATTTATCATGGTCCGCGAGATCCCAGTCTTAAAATTTTAGAACCGGCACCAGTCCCAAGTGCGCTCCATCAAAAAAAATATCATCGAGTAGCATCGGATTTTGCAGAGAGCTCTTTCTCTCATCTAGGTCCTTGGGCACCCTTGCTTTCCCCTTCCACGGAGGAACATATGTGGGCAACCTGGTCAGAGGGTCCGCACCTTGGGTTTCTTTCTCCATTTCTTTGTCCTCCTCCTCTACAAGGATTTCTTCAAGGGCTTCTTCCTCCTCATCAGCTTCCAAATTGGTCACCTTCCCCTTTTCTTCCATGGTAAGTTTAGTTATTAGTAGGTTTCTAGGGGACATGCGCATCAGAACCATAGGCGGATTATATTTCTTGGGTCTCGGCGTGCGTAACGATTTAGGGATTTATGCGACTATCCTGGTGCTTTCTGGGACATCTCCTATCGTCATGACCTACATGGCCTCTTGAGCAATCATCTCTCTGATATCCATGGCTTCTTCAGATGCCGCCATATTGCGGTTTCACAAATATTTCAACGGCTTAGGTAAGTGCTCAAACAATGCCTTCAACTTCAAAAGATCAAACAGATCTGGGTTCATAAATCTTTGGGTGCGCAATAGCTCAATTCTAAAATGGCCAAGTGTTGTTCGCTCGGCAACACTTTGCAATTTATAGTGCCTTTTGAATTCAAATATTATCGTTCCCCCCAAATTCGGTCCATTAATGCTCCCTTGGTAGCATATTTTCCCAAATCTAGCCCATAAAGTTTTCCTTAAATGCCTAGTGCCCGCTCCATTTGGTGTCAAACCAAGCATCACATCGTGAATAGTGACTATAATGGTCATTTTCCAACCAACCCACGCGATAGCGCAGCTACCCTTGCGCTGTCGCGGACCTTGTGACACGTCGCTACTGCATGCAGTCTTGACATCGCGCAGCTCTCAAGAAAAGTAGTTTATAGTCCCGCGCCTCCTTTCAGTTGCTTGGAGTGCTAATACGATGCTTCCTGCGGCTAGTCAGATGGTCAGGTCACCTGTGTATAGCTTCAAATGACTGCCATTTACTTTTCCTAGGAAGAGTTCACCATTCAGTTTCCAACTATACCACGCCACCATCTGTGATCTCCTTAATAACATACAGTCCCACCCAATGCATTCTGAGCTTCCCGAGAATTAATCAAACTTACTATCATATAGCAACACCAAATCATTCACCTTAAAGGTGTGCAACTTCATATGTTGATCGTGTCAGGCCTTTTCGCGTTGCTTTTGTACCTACTGGTGGAATCCAGCCAAAAATTGTTCTTCTTCGAGCTCCTCCAACTACGTGAGCCTCTCCTCTAGGGATTTGCGATCCGTCATACCTATAAGCGCCGCTATGCGCAAACTAGGCACAATATACTCCATAGGCATTACGACCTTTTATTCCATAGATAAGTTGGAAAGGTGTCTGTCCCGACAGTTTCTTGCATGTCGTCGTATAAGCCCATAATATTGCGGGTACATGCAGGTCCCAATCACTTCGCTGTGCATTACATACCTTGGTAAAAAAAGTCTCCAATATTTTGTTAAATGCTTCTACTGTCTCGTTGGCTTGTGGGTGATACAGTGTGCTTTTCAAATGATACACCTAAAACTCTTCTATTAGATCGTTGATTGTCTCGTTCAGGAAATGTGTATCGCGATCGCTCATCAAGATCTTCGGGCATCTGAATCGCATCAATATGTGTTCAAATAGAAAATTCACGGTCATTTTTGTTGTGCAATATTTTACCAGCTACGCTTCTGGCCAACGATTCAAGTACTCTGTTGCAATGATAATATATCTCGCTCTCGTCTTTCCTTGAGGTTTGATAGGTCCTACAAAGTCGATCACCCAATTTTCAAAGGGCTGCAACATCATTTGTGGATTCAAAAGCATCTCGTCCCTCCACGATGGCTTACCTGCTCTTTGACATACGTCACAGGCCTTGCAATGTGCTTTTGAATCCTGTGAAGGGTCGGCCACCATAACCTTATGCAGAGAATATTCTACGTGGTTGCTCTCACTACATAATGTCCTCCTATGGTGCCCCCATGAGCACCCGCAAGGATATTGCTTCATTCAAATTTAGGGACATACCTTCACAGTATCTCTTCATTCCCCATCTTATATAGGTGCCCCGCAATGACAGAGAAATCTGTCGCATGCACCACTAGTTCCTTCTTCTATTGGACGGAGTACTCTTTCGGCGCAGTTATAGTCGTGAGAAAGTGAATTATATCTTAAAAATGTCCATCCGCTACACGCACAACAAAAAGTTGTGTGTCAGGTAATCCTTCCTCTAGACTAGTAGGTTCCTCTCCTGTCTCAATTCATGACAGGTGATCTGGTCCCACATTCAATCGTCCAAGCTTCACAACAACTTCAAAATCATATTCTTGGAACAATAAAATCCATTTGCATATGCGCCCCCCCAACACAGTCTTATTGACCAAGTATTTCAACGCGGAATGATCTGTATACATCTTGAAGTGTCCCCCTAGCAAGTAATGCTGATATTTCTAGAGCGCATACACAATAGCCAATCCCTCGCATTCAGTGGTGGAATAATTCTTTTCTACTTTAGATAATCTGTGACTTGCGAATGCGATAGGGTGATCCAAGCCTTCTCCACCCTCCTGTGTTAGTACTGCCCCCACCGCTATACTCGATGTGTCAACATGGACATGAAAGTCTTTCTTCTAGTTCGAGAAGACCAGAATCAGCGTAGTGACCATCTTTTCTTTCAATACATCAGGCTTTTCTTACAGTCATCGTTGCAACAAAACATGACATCCTTTTTCAACAACTTTTCCATCAGTGTGGTGATCTGGGCATAACATTTGATGAACTTCCTATAGTACCCCGTATGCCCCAGAGTAGCGTGTAGCTATTTCGCACTCCGCGGATATTGTAAATTCAGAATCACCACGTTTTTTGCGAGGTCTACCATTAGCCATTATCTACAAACCACATGCACCAATAGGTTGCCAAAAGGAATGAGGAACATACAATTCTTGAGGTTTAGTGCAATTTTGTATCCTTGGAATGTATCCAGCATCAAGTGAAGGTTCGCTACATGGCACCTAACCAACCCAAATACAGTCCAGTCGTCAAAATAGACCAGCAAGAATTTATGAATATATTCCCTGAATGCCGCAACAACTACGTGTGAAAAGATAGCAGGGGCATTCTTCAATCCAAATGGCATGACAATATATTGAAAGCAACCCCACTCAGTCATGAAGGTTGTCTTTATTCTATCGTCTGGCACAATTTTGATCTGGTGGTACCCTGAGAACCCATCAGTGAAAGAATATGCTTCCTGGCCGCCTACGTTGTCCAACACCTTATCCATGAATGGAGTTGGGAATGGATCATGTACACACATCGTTCAACTTTCTGAGATCCACACATATTCTTATTTCTTCCAACTACTTCTTTTCTTGTACCACCATCAGGTTTACCCAATCAGATTCTTCCTCCCACAAGGTTTTGCGAAGACTAAGTAGTGGTCGTTGTCATGACCCTGACCCTTTCATTTTATGCACCACACCTCTTCGCGCACTTCTAGTCGAGTTGCCCTGTCCTCTTTCAGACTCTGCATTTCCAGGCATAAATTCTTCAGCTACGCATGGATCTGCTGAACCCCTAAGTTAGGATCCTGCTTTGGGGTCTCATGTAGCATCATCGCGATCTCTAAGGCCTCTTCTTGAGTCGTTAACTTCTTCTGCGATAGCACGCTCCTTAAATGTGGTGTTAGAGAAGCTACAAACCATTCATATTAGCTTCATGAATTGTACACTTCAACCTCTGATTCAACTCCCAAGGAGTTTCACCTGGTAGCATCATGATTTCTTTGAATCCAATGATTGACTGTGCCTCAGAATTTTGCCTGCTAAATTCTATGTTTAGCGCTGCTTGGATATCTGCGATTCCTGCATTTGGATTATCATTGGAGTGCTTAATGTATCAAGTCAGCATGTGGTCCTCCAGGGTGCTAACCAATGTCACTTTCTTTATATTGTTATCCGTAACTCCCTATGCTTCCCATATGGCTCGTACGATGAACCAAAATTGGTCCGGATCCTCATTTACCACTCCCTTGAACACAAGCAACTTTATCATGCTTGCCATATTGACTCGCGATGGTGGTGGAGGTGGTACATGTGAATATGGAGGTGAAGGTGGTGAAGCTAGTGGCGGTGTGGGTGGGGGTGGTATTTGTGGAATTCTTTGTCTTATCAAATGGATCGCACTTCGCAGAGAGACCTTCGCGAGCTCTTCCTCGCCCCCTCGCGGAGGTGAAATCAAGGGGCTAGTTTCTAGTCCCTTATTTCCTTCGTTCCTGTAATTTTTTCCACTTCGCATAGCCCTGAACATTAAGGTAATTGCATAATCCTCTTTTCGCACAATAACCTTTTAATCCATGTATTCAGAGACTTTACGTACTTACCTCGCGGTCCCTTGAGAAAGTGTCGCTCTGCCTCATTGTAGCTAATTGAGGTGTCAACCACGAACTCAGTAATGAATCCTCCTATAATTCGATCGAGCCAATGATCAACGGTGTGCGCGATCTTATCCTCCGATGCTTCCAACCTTCTTACTAATTCTGCGGTCCACATAATAGGATTGTCAAGTTTCCACATTCCTTGGCTATTTTCTAGCTTCGTGATCCACTCGTACATCTCAGTAGGGAAAGATGCAAAGAATATTTCATGGATCTCTGTGTATAGGTAGCAATCTAATCACACTACTTTTGACAGTCATGGGTTCCTACTCTCCTACGCCGCGAACTTGTGAATTCTTCTATCCAACCAGCCATCAATTTCCTTCTTAGTTGGATTCCAATGATACGACATCAGACATCTCTATGTAGATTCCGGTCCCGACAACAGAACCATTTTTTGGCTTGTTGGGGCCTGACCTAGGTTTGGAGCTAATTAGCCAAACAAATCCCTACACTACTTGCCCTTTTGGCATCCGCCCGCAGTGCGTAGACTAAAGTCTCACTCGAATCAGTATGGGGGGATGTTGTATCCAAGTTTCCACACCCTTGAGATGTCTGAGAGATCGATTTAGTCCAACTGTGCCTAACTTCACACAAGTTAATTCACGCACCATTATGACCTGCGATACCTTCACAATCTGCAATAATTGTCCTTCACGCAGCCTAACCAGGGGTTGAGGTGATTTCGTGCTGCTATGGCAGCGATCTGCACTATTTCCCCAAGTTACACCGCGTATCTTTATAGATGTTAGTCAACTTCACGTAACTAGATAATTTAACTCACATTAACTTAATCTACATAGTTATATATGTTCGTGCACCATATAGACAACAAAAATGCAATTTATACCCCATATATTTGATACAAAAATAGGAAATAAATACGCAGAATTGAGGTAAAACTTCTCTTTATTAATGCTTCAACAGTTACATACTTGACTCGCCCTGCGCACTCAACTGGAGGGGTCCACGCACTCAGTTGTGGACTACTAGGCCTTTACACACTCAACTGCAGAGCCTTCTCCTACTCTATGACCCTGTTGAAGCCCCGAAAATCGGGTCGACAACAAGGGGGATACCCACCCGGTCCGGACCTTGGTTGGCAGCTCCTTATCCATTTGGTATAGCGGGTCCGACTG
>APFE031357560.1:269176-302184 GCA_000404065.3 Pinus taeda
ATATAAACAACTGAAACTATAAATCACTTAAAGAACACAAGCAGGAATAGTCAAGAGATAAAAGTACCATTTATGACTAGTTCCACTCATAAGCTTCAAGCAACAATGATTTATCTCTCCTTGCTCTAACATCTACTAAGAGTACAGATGTGTAACATCAGTAGCAGATATCAAATGCAAACATTAATAACCCTTGATCCATCCATTCATCAAAACCACCTCCGAGGGCGCAAAAGTGCATGTTCTGAGGACAAGTTTTTGACAAATCTCCGGACCCTTCTCTAAATGCATGAGAAGGGTTTAAATATTGCTAGCTAATTAACTTGATTACATAAATTTAGGATCCGGTTTTCAAATGACCGTCCTTCTGATAAAGCAAACTATTTCTAAAAATTAAATCTGACTCTGAACTATTTCTGTATTTGCTCCTTAGTGCTGTAAGCATGCAACATTCGACTTGGAAGAGTCAGCTGGTTGCCTTCCCCTTTCGTGTGTGTTATAAAAATAGAAGTAACAAAAGCTGGCACCACTTTCTGGTAAACTATAAGATATTTTAGAGGATCTTCCTCTAACTGGGTGTATTCACTGCGTGTATACTTGGTAATAATTCAAATTTCCCTCAAACTGATTCTGCTTTTGCTATTTCGGTTTCTGTCCTTGCGAGCGACTGGATGGGTCAAAGACTTTACTTTTTGAACAATTCTCTGGATTGAAAACTGCCTTCGTTCTTCATTCCGGGCTTTTCTGGTGTGTAAGCTTCAGGTCTTTTTGTAATCATGCTGCTTTTGTGCGCCTTTGATTCTGAGCTTTAGATGACCTATCGACCTCAACATATGTTGAGTGATACTCTGGAATCTGTGGTCCTATCGTATGCGGCATTCGTTTCTGAAGGGATTTCTTCTCTGTTCTCCGAGCATTGGCACTTTCCCCTTTTCCTTAGATGTTTCCTGCACATTGCTTCATGTTATTTCCTGTTTTATAGTTTATGCGAAGGAAAAGAGTAATGGTAATAAAGATTGACATGAAAGATTTAAATCTTATGTATGCATAATTATGACATTCACAGCGAACTGACCCTTCGAAAAACAAAAAGCTATCATTCCTGGATATTTTGGCGTACAATCATTAATTTCTTTTTTAAGGCACGCGCTTAATTTTGATTAATGGGTAGCTTTTCTTGAATACTGCGCTGAGGAAAATTCGCGTTCATCGCAGATCGCAAATCGCGTTATAGCATCGTGGCATCGCAATATCGGATCATCGCAATATCGCAGATCGCAGATCGCAGAAATTAGTCATCGTGTGCTATTTTACGCGATGTTGTGATATGCGACGTCGCACATCATCCGTCGAAGATTTCTTCAGTTTCTCATTCAAGAGCGCTTTATAGTGAATGCGATGCGATGAATTTCGCATCGCTTCTTCGTAGTCTATTATGCTGAAAGAAAAAAATGTTTCATTCTTTTGTCGCGATAAAGTTTTAAGGAATCAAAAACAAAAATGTTCATAAAATTGTTTGTTTGAATTTTTATTAAGGGTCCCCATTTGCTTGGTGTTATTGCTAATATCAAACAAAGAGGGGGGTTGTTGGTGGCCACAACAGACCCAAAGACTCGACCTTACGCTTAGATCTTCCACTATGCTTCTATTCCATCATCATTCCTTGACTTAGATTTTCTGATTTACAACTTAGAGCCTCGCTTTATTTATACAATCCCATGGTTCGCTGACCAGGGTAGATCTCTAAAGCCGACATTACATTACAAAATTGAGGGTGGACAACCCTATGACTCATTTACAACTTCGCGCTTCACACCCACAAAATGCAGATTCTTTACATCATATTTACACTTTTTAGTGAAAATCTGGGCTTTAAGCCCCAAAAATTTCCTTGGGGGATCCCACGCCCCACAACAAATGATGCACTCAATGTGGTCCTTGACCGCTAGCTGGTAGAGTGGCGCACTGCCTCAGACTTGGCTATGGGATCAAGCATGTTCGCCACACAACACAAGAAGGAAGAGGCCATGTTGAAGATGGAACAACTGGCCATGAAAAGGAAAAGGAGGCAGACGACAAGGCTAAGGCAGAGCGCGTTGCGGCGCAACAGTCAGGTGGGCGGGCAGGAGAAGAAGAATGCGGCTCTGATGGTGGTCAGAAGTCACCTTTACCAGAAATAGAAGAAGAAGAGGATGAACAAACGGAGCAGGGAAGAGCGGCCCTGAAGACGACTATGTTTCGTATCAAGCGCACCAAAAGGACCAGAAAAGGTAAGGTCGCGGAAGAAATCCAAGGCTAGCAAGATGTCTTTAGATCCAATCACCCTAACAGAGGGGGATTTGAATGATATAGGGGATGTAGTGCAGGATGCCACCAAGGAACTCCTGCAATAGTTCAAGCAGCAACACTAGGCATTAGGGGCTATTCAAATGGGTCTATGTGAGCTGTAGATCCATGCATCCTAGATTCAGACTAGTGCGACGTCCACCAGTTTTCCCCTTGGCACCTCAGAAGCTGTAGGGATGCTACGCACATGGGAGCCTTAAGCCATAGTGCTACCATATGGACCATTGACGATGGTGATTGAAGCTAATAGACCCACTGTTAGTGCGCTTAAGGGAGTGGGACTGGACTTGGTCGTGCTTCCTAGAGAGGTGCTACACCTTCTGTAGGATGGTGTGATTGTGAAACTTCGGTCCCACAAATAGCATGCTTTACAGGTGATCATCAAGCAAAAGGTCAACAATGAATAGATGGTTGTGTAGAGAAACTCTGTTGTTCAGCTTGTGACAAACCTAACAGACAAGAATCAATGCATAATCAAGGTTGTGGATGAGGCATGCAGAACAGTCCCAGAGTTGGCCATTCTCGAGTCTAAGCCAGTAGATGTACGGGTTCGGAAACTTGTTGTGGGAGTGCACGATGTGCACACAAAGTTAACAAAGGTCCAATTGGAGCTGAACCTCAAAATTTAGGAATTGCAGTTGAAGGCCCAGCCTTCGTCTCCGCTGGAAGTCAGGGAGTGGCACGCAACTGCCGTGATAGATGCATTAGCAGCAGTAGCAAGTGCATTGACGTACTACATGACACTTTTTGAGCAATTGCTTGAGGTACTCACCAGCCTACAAGAATACCCCAATATGCATAGGCTAGAGATAGAAGCGTGGGAACTACAACAGCGCTACGATGAGGGTAAAGTGATAGCGCGCATTGTCGCCATCACGTAGAGACTCGTGAAGCTGCAGGAGGCCAATGCATTGAAAGAACAGGTAGATGCAGCTCAACACAAGGAATTTGTGTTGAAGGCTCGCTTGAAGCCTAGGTTGGACGAGGCCTACATGATCACGACCACAATTGAAGGCAAGTTGGCTAGTCTACAGAAGACTCAGCAGAAGCTATAGGCTGATAGCACAGGGCCAACGACAAAGCAATTGGTTGAAGAGATGAAGCAAGTGGCAACACAGTGCGTCGCCAAGGTATAAGTTGTCCAAGTTGAGTTGGGAGGTCTTCACAACAAGATCCTTGCACCAGCTGAGTGACTCGAGGGAAAGTCACCATGTTTGTGTTGGGGGCCTGTTGGGAACAGGTCCCTTGGGAGTCAATTTTGGGGTTACAAACCCAAATTTTGTGGCATAAGGCCCGAATTTTGTATAAAGAATGTAAAGTCTTCACTTTTTGTAGTCGTGGAGCGTGAAGATATCTAAAGTCAAAGAGGGTTTTCCGCCCTTAGTCTAGATAGATTATGTTGGTTTTGGAGATCCACCCTTGGCCCGCGAACCATGGGATTGTATAAAAAGGAGAGTCTTAGAGAGTCTAAGGTAGTTCAATAGTCAAGAGTCATTGATGTAATAGGTTTGGGAGAGCTAAGAGCGAGATTCTTAGCGAAGGAAGAGGCTCTGCAGATGAGTGCACAGAGGCCTGGGATAGAATTCAGCAACTAAGTGTGTGGACCCCTGCAGCTCTGTTCACAAGGAAATTAGAGTTTGTATTGGAAATCTGAATCATCAATAAAGAGAAGTGTTATGAACTTACTGTGTACTTTCCATCTGTGTAAGTGTTATTTTACTTCTGTTACAAATGTTGCAATTATGCTATGTTGAATGGTGGGTTTAAGATATAATGTTAATTTGATGCGCGAAAACATATTTTTCCATTTGTTACATGAACGCTAGTCATAATATATTTTTACGCGTTGATAATCTTAATTGCATGGTAAATTTGGCTAATACTTAAGATAATTTGGGGAACAAGACAGTAACCTAGTTACAGAGGCATGTAAGTGCATGTATCATCATCTAGGGTTGTGCGAAGGACAGTTGAATACCTTTGCGGAGGTTTTGAAAGGCGGGAGAAGAATTACATTGATAAGCCCTAAAGTCTTATCGATTTGTGCAAAGACCAAGGTCAGTGTATAAGATCAACATCACAACTATCTCAGGGTGCAAAAAATTGGTTCCTGCATCCCCCCATACTGCTTTGGGTGAGACTTCAGTCCACGCTCTGCAGATTGATGCCTAAAAGGGCCAGTAGTGTAGGGATTTGCTTGGCTGCCTAAGGTTGAACCTGGGTCAGGGCCCATCAAGCCATCACATACCCAACAATCAGAACCTTTTACATTTTTTATTTTCAAAGCTTCATTGTTCTAGTACATCCACATGAGTTTTTTTTCCTCTATGGATTATCAATGACTAGAATTCTATACTGAAATCTGCCATGGACTTTACAAAAAAATCCTAAATACAAAAAATACTTGTAAAACATTCTTCAGAGATGGATGTTTAATATGCTCCAGATGGCCCAGCTTCTATTGTTGTGCCAAAATTTTCCTCCGCTGCAATGTGCACGCTTACTCCTTACTCAATTGGTTGTTGAAAATTTCGAATAGACTATCCTTTGTTAGATTCCACTTTTTCTTTCTTGATCTTGGACTCACAATTGATGGATGCCTTCATTATTTCCATGGTTTTTGTCTAGTTTCTTGTATAACCATTCACAATTATTCTCTAGTAATTCAATCTTTCCTTCCTTCTCCTGCTATGTCATTTAAATTAATCCTATTTGTTAGCTCCATTATAGACAGTTGACAAGTTATCTATCGATAGGTGACAATGCTCTTGGTCATAATCATTTGAATGTGCCTCTAACGTTTCCATTTCCATCCCCTTACAACTTGTTTCTCTGGATCAAATGATGAACCAATTCCTTATTGTAACTAACATTGCACTCACAGTTGTCAACTCTTTATATTCAAGAGGGACACAATTCCTAAAGTAACACTGCCTTCTTGAGGGATTTCTTACTATATATTCTCATATCCAATCACCGCAAAGGAAATCCATTCCTGCCTAAGGATTAAATTCACAAGCTAATCTAATTTGAGTTGGGTTTAAAGCCATTGTGCGAAATCGTAAGGCTCTAATAAATGTGTTTAATGGAGAAAATTGATAATTCCTAACCATCCGCTACGTTTGTCATTTCCTCCACCATTTAACACACTGTCTCACCCTTCGAGTTTGGAAACAATTAATCATGCAATTATTGTATGTGTAACCTTCATGTGAAAATAAATGCATGTGCCTGCCTTGAAGTGGGCCATAGGCAAGAGATACATCGGCTTTGGGGAACCTTCCAAAAAACGTTTGGTGACACTTTTCTCTATTCTGGTGACTAAATCGGCCATCTTTTTCAATCAAAATCTTTTTTAGGATATTAATGGTAATAGGGTTCATAGTTCTTGTGATTAGTCCATCTCCATTACTCCTTGATTCATGATTACTTCATTATTCACCAACTTTTCTACTTTTGAGTTCAATTGCCAACTCCACCTCTTGGTCAGTCTATACCTCGAATTCAAGTAAATCAAACTGTGAATAGCATGATACATGTGCCAACCAGTCAACCTAATATCAGTGTGATGCAAAATCCTGAGTTCAATTTCCAACTCCACCTCTTGGTCAGTCTATACCTCGGATGCAAGTAAAACAAACTGTGAATAGCATGATACATGTGCCAACTAGTCAACCTAATATCAGTTTGATGCAAAATCCATTTGGGCAACCATTTCAAGGAATTCCTCAAATGCATGTTGGTCAAACTACTATATGCTTTATCAAGTCCAATAGATCCAAACTCAATCGTTCCAACCTTACCAAGGTTTTCATGGAACTAGACAACCTGGTCATAGTTATACTGGTTATCAAAATCCTCCTTATCCTGAAATGTAAATACCACTTGCTCAACCGATTTCATCATGCCCGGGATACCCTCCACCATAGGTCAACCTTTATCCACAAGGTCAACTTCCACAGGTAGTTTCCATTTGTTGCAACAATTGAGTTACCAGATTTATCCCAACTAACAATTGATCCCATTTTTCATTCTCCATGATGGTCAACCATTCCTACCAAATTGTCAAGTGACATTATGAAATTCAACGGAAATCATAGAGAAGATCTATCCACTCAAATGATGACCTATCATTTATGGTGTTCATCCAACTCCTTAAGTGATTATTCCATTCACTTACGACTTTTCCAAATATTTCTTATTGGTACGAAAGCTAAGTGGTATGTTGAATTACCACAAGTTTCATTCCACAACTTTAATGCCTTAGCGACTACGTTTCTAACCCATTTCCAATTACCCATCCATTATGAAACTAGAACTATTATTTTAACCTCCTTGAAGCAGTTTGACTCCACCCATATATCCAATCATATTCATGAGTGGAGGCATCAACGTCGATTGGTCAAAACTTAAATTCGTGATCAATTATTGGCAGAGTGGTTCTTCAAATCCCTCTTGTCTACTATAACTAGTGATGTTACCAAAGGTGGATTTGTTACTAAAGAGCAAGTCATTTCTTGTGCTCAATATTTAGATTTGATTTATACTCAATTTGGCATGCTCTATGATAAGATACCCAATGCTCTGCAACCCTATCATATTATTCCTATTCTCCCTCCTCGAAGGAATCACATGTTTTTGATGGCGTGGTTCGTTTCGTTGGTCAACAATCAGTGAGAAAACCTTCTAATCAAATTAATTTGAAATTTTATCCCTCTTTGACAAATCAAAACCTTGTTAATTTGTTTCCTGTGATTACTTCCGAGATAAACGTCGTTCAATCCAATAAGGGAAAATCAGAGCAACTTGGAAGTATGAAAATTGGTAAAGGAAAGAATAGACAAGATAACCCTCCACAAGAAAAGCAACAGAATCAATCTCCTAATGAGAATTGAAATCCTCGTTACCCATGTCTTATCCGTAATGATGAACATTTTACAAAAGGTTACCCACATCATGTAAAGATCAATAAATTTTTGAAAATTGCATCCACTACATCTATCATTTTGATAGGCACTTTCCCAAACTAGGAGACAAATACGGTTGTGAAAAATCCATCTTCTTCTTCCCAGGTGATGATGTTATATGTTATTAGTGATAAGAATGGTGTCCTGGTAGCTAGAAGGAATAGGGGCTATGGAAACCTGAATCCTTCAAATGGAAAAGTTGATGATTAGCCTTCCATCTCTACTCAACCTACTTTTGGTCTTCTCAATATAGAGAAACTAGTTGCTAAATTGACTCTCAAATCTCCTAAAAGGATAATTGATAAGACAACATTTAATCCTCGTGTGAGAGCTGAACAAAATTACAACATAGTTGAGGATTTAGCTCAGACACCTTCAGCTATGTTTGGTGACACTTTTCTTAAAACCAAAAGTAATACTAATGCAAAGGGAAATTCAATAATTGCATTCATTAGCCATTCAACCATTCAATTTTGGAACATGATAGAATCAATCTCCCTGAAATGATCTTTTGGAATGTCAAATGATGCAACTAACTAATGACCTAAAAACATAAAGGAAAAGATGAAATTTTGTAAAACTAACAATATGCTAAGTAAACTCAATCACTACATGCATTAGATATTCAACCAATTAAGTTAGAATTGTCATCATTTCGAAATGGTTTTGAGAACATCTATTAATACAGCTCATTGACAGTTATATGCTAAAATGAGTAATCAAAAACAGTAAGAAGCTAAAAAAATTGTGTATTCTCATGTCTTCATTGTTCATTCAATCATTTATCATATAATATATTAGAAGAATAAGACTTGCACATCTGTGATTTTTACCATTACATTATTAATTACGAAACTAAAATGAAACAAAACTAGAGAAAATGACTTGCAGAAAATAGAGTAGTAGAAATTAAAATGAAAACAACAAGTAAAAACCTTCTTCAGTGCAAGGGCCCTCTACAACTGATGTGGTTGGATAACAACTAAATAAAGATGCACTTTTAAACTACCATTGAAAAATAGAGTTTGTATTATCAACAAAATGAAGTCTGAACAAAGTCTTGTAACCAAAAAGCTTGTAATCCTTCCTTAACTTCTAACTGCTTCTCGGTCTCATTTAACAGATATTTATAGAAAAACAACATAACTGTTTAAGAGAAAGTCTTGTTACAGGTGGCTTAATATGAATCTTATCATGACTGTTTATAGAAATACATGCTACAAATGGCTTAATTCGAACTATAAATGAGACTGTTAAACTTCTGAACAACTACAGGTGGCTTGATATGCATTAACTCTTCAACTCCTGATCAACTACAAGTGGCTTACTCCACATTAACTCTTCAATAGAACTGTTAGACTCCCGATCAACTACGAAATATCAAGAGTCCTACTGCTACTAGATAACGTGTTTGACTACATCTTTGACTAAGACTTTAGGCATGATTTTCTGTCGATCCGGGTCGAGAGAGTAGGATAGAATCCATGTAGAGATGATTCTAGAGATGCCCATGTGGCCCAATTCTTTGTTTGACACCTGTAACCTGCCAAACCATGAGAGTAGCTACAGAACCCATAGTTAGCTATAGAATAGGCTACGTTCTGTAGCTAATTTGCAAAAATCTATTAAAATAGCAAGAACATGAAGATATAATATGGTGATCATTTTAATGCTTTCCTATGACAAAATCTAGCATTTATCATTGATTGGATCTATAGTTTTGTAACAAATTGAGAGAAAAAGATGAGAACAAATGTCAAGGGGAAGGTAATTATGAGGTTAAACATACCCCCACTACAAAATCATTGCATGTCCTCATGTAATTTTCCATGTGAATTTTCTTCTCTAATGCATTTGCTCAGACACTTCTCCTAGTACATCCAGTTTTCTTCTTTTTCTCTTCTTTGAAGTGACTTCCATTCTAGGTTTCCTCATAAGAAGACTGTATTTAAGGTTGATGACTGTTTTGTTCAGTCTTCTATTCTTCCTCTTCAACTTCCTATTTTTCTTATACCATAGTCCTAGATGCATAATGGTATTATCATGAATAGCCTTGTCCAATTTACTTTGTTCCATCAAGGTTCATTTTCCTTCTTGATATGTCTGTTCAATTAGAGGTTATTGTGGATTGACATAGGGTTCTGGATTAACAAAGGGTTCGAGATTCATTGAGGCACTTTTCTTCTCCATTGATTCTATATAATCATATATTTTTTGTTGTACTGGGTCTATGCCTAGAGATCCTCTGCTTGGGCTACCTTCAAAATGATGGTCAAGAGAGTTTTGAGGACTATGTGTAGAAGAGATGTTAACAGGAGAAATTTCTGGGGTTTCCTCTTCTAAGTTTATGAGATATGTCCCTTTTGATGGTGTTTTCTTTACCATCCATTGGAGTCTAGATCTTCTTCTAAGTTATGGATGACTTACATTCTCTTTCTCTGTGATAAATTTTGCAGCTCCAACTCTATAACTCCCGTCGCTGTGTTTTTTTTCGGCCGCATTTGCTGTGCAGTTGCCAAATTTGGGAATTTCTCGTGGTCTGTGAGATCCCAGTCTTCAAATTTTAGAGCCAACACCCGTCCCAAGTGTGCTCCATCAAAAACGATATCATCGGGTAGCATCGGATTCTACAGAGAGCTCTTACAGTCATCTAGGTCCTTGGGCACCCTTGCTTTCCCCTTCCGCGGAGGAACATACATGGGCAACCTGGTCAGAGAGTCCACAACCTAGGTTTCTTCCTCCATTTCTTTGTCCTCCTCCTCTACCAGGATTTCTTCAAAGTATTATTCCTCCTCATCGGCTTCCAAATTGATTGCCTTCCCATTTTATTCCATGGTAAGTTTAGTTATCAATGGGTTTCTAGGGGACATGCTCACCAGAACCATAGGCAGCTTATCTTTCTTGGGTATCGGCATGTGTGGCGATTTAGGGATTTATGCGACTATCCCAATGATTTCTGGGACATCTCCTATTGTCATGGTCTAAATGGCCTCTTCAGCGATCATCTCTCTGATATCCATGGCTTCTTCAGACACTGCCATATTGTGGTTCCACAAATCTCTCAACAGCTTAGGTAAGTGCTCAAACAATGCCTTCAACTTCAAAAGATCAAACAAATCTGGGTTCATAAATCTTTGGGCGCACAATAGCTCAATTCTCAAATGGCCAAGTGTTGTTCATTAGGCAACACTTTGCAATTTATAGTGCCTTTTGAATTCGAATTCTATTGTTCCCCCAAAATTTGGTCCATTAATGCTCCCTTGGCGGTAGATTTTCCCAAATCTAGCCTATAAAGTTCACCTTAAATTCCTACCGCCCACTCCATTTGGTCTCAAACCAAGCATCACATCGTGAATAGTGACTATAATGGTCACTTTCCAACCAACCCGCATGGTAGTGCAGCTACCCTTGCGCTGTGGCGGACCCTGTGACACCTCACTACTGCGCGCAGTCCTGACATCGCGCAGCTCTTGGGCAAAGTAGTTTATAGTCTCGTTCCTCCTTTGAGCTACTTGGAGTGCTAATACTATGCTTCCTACGACTAGTCAGATGGTCGAATCGCTTGTGTATAGATTCAAACGACTACCATTTACTTTTCCTAGGAAGATTTCGCCATTCAGTTTTACCAACTTCACCATGCCACCATTTGTGATCTCCTTGATAACATATGGTTCCAACCAATGCATTTTGAGCTTCTCGGGGAATTGATCAAACTTACTATCATATAGCAACACCAAATCATTCACCTTAAAGGTGCGCAACTTGATATGTCGATTGTGTCAGGCCTTTTCATGTTGCTTTTGCACCTGCTAGTGGAATGCAGCCAAAAACCGTTCTTCTTTGAGCTCCTCCAACTACGCGAGCCCCTCCTCTAGGTCTTCACAATCTGTCATACCCATAAGCATCGCTATGCACAAACTAGGCACAATATACTCCATAGGCATTACAACCTCTACTCCATAGACAAGCCGAAAAGGTGTTTGTCCCATCAATTTCTTGCATGTCGTCCTATAAGCCCATAATATTATGGGTACATGCAGGTCCCAATCACTTCGCTGTGCATTGCATACCTTGGTCAGTGGAGTCTCCAATACTTTGTTAAATGCTTCTACTGTTCCATTAGCTTGTGGGTGATACGGTGCGATTTTTGGATGATACACCTGAAACTCTTTTGTCAGCGCACTGATCGTCTCGTTTAGAAAATGTGTACCGCGATCACTCATCAAGATCTTCAGGTATTTGAATCACATCAATACATGTTCAAACAAAAACATCACGGTCGTTGCGGTCGTGAAATCTTTTACTAGTTGCGCTTCTGCCCAACAAGTCAGGTACTCTGTTGCAATGATAATATATCTCACGCTCGTCTTTCCTTGAGGTTTGATAGGTCCTACAAAGTCGATTGCCCAGTTTTCAAAGGGCTGCAACTTCATTTATGGATTCAAAGGCATCTCGTCCCTCCGTGATGGCTTACTTATTCTTTGACATACATCACAAGCCTTGCAATGTGCTTTTGAATCCTGATGAAGGGTCGGCCACCACAACCATGCGCGGAGAATCTTCTGCATGGTCACTTTCCCTACATAATGTCCTCCTACGGCGCCCCCATGAGCATCCGCGAGGATATTGCTTCGTTCAAATTTAGGTACATACCTTCGCAGTATCTCATCATTCCCCATCTTATATAGGTGCCCCGCAATGACAGAGAAATCTGTCGCACGCACCACTAGTTCCTTCTTCTGCTGGATGGAGTACCCTTTCAGCATAGTTATAGTCATGAGAAAGTGAATTATATCTTCAAAATTTCCATCCACTATGTGCACAGCAAAACGCTACGTGTCAGGTAATCCTTCCTCTATACTAGTAGGTTCCTCTCCTGTCTCAATGCGCGAAAGGTGATCTGGTCCCGTGTTCAATCGTCAAAGCTTCACAACAACTTCAAAATCATATTCTTGGAACAATAAAATTCATCTACATATGCACGCCTCCAACAGAGGCTTCTTGACCAAGTATTTCAGCGAGTAATGATCTGTATGCATCTTGAAGTGTCCCCCTAGCAAGTAATGCTGATATTCTAGAGCACATACACCATAGCCAGTCCCTCGCGTTTAGTGGTGGAATAATTCTTTTCTGCTTTAGATAATCTGTGACTTGCGAATGCCATAAGGTGATCCAAGCCTTCTCCACCCTCCTGCATTAGTACTACCCCTAGTGCTATACTCGACACATCAACATGGACATGAAACTCTTTCTTCCAGTTCGGGAAGACCAGAATTAGCGCAGTGACCATCTTTTCTTTCAATACATCAAGCTTTTCTTATAGTCATCGTTCCAGCAGAACGTGACATCCTTTTTCAATATATTTTCCATCGGCATGGTTATCTGGGCATAACATTTGATGAACTTTCTATAGTACCATGTATGCCCCAAAGTAGCGCGCAGCTGTTTCAAACTACGTGGAGCTTGCAAATTCAGAGTCACCACAATTTTCATGAGGTCTACCATCAGCCATTGTCTAGAAACCACATGCCCCAACAAGTTCCCAAAAGGAATGAGGAACATACACTTCTTGAAGTTTAGCACAATTTTCTATCTTCAGCATGTATCTAGCATCAAGTGCACGTTCGCTACATGGCACCTAACCAGCCTAAATACAGTCCAGTTGTCAAAATAGACCTCCAATAATTTATGAATATATTCCTTGAATCCCGCAACAACTATGCACGAAACAATAGCAGGGGCAATCTTCAATCCAAATGGCATTACAATATATTGAAAGCAACCCCACTTAGTCACAAAGGTTGTCTTTCTTCTATCCTCTGGCGCAATTTTGCTCTGGTGGTACCCTGAGAACTCATCAGTGAAATAATATGCTTCTTGACCGCCTACATTGTCCAACACCTCATCCGTGAACGGAGTTGGGAATGGATCATGTACAAGCGTCATTCAAATTTCTGAGATCCACGCATAATCTTATTTCTTCCAACTGCTTCTTTTCTTGTACCACCATCGAGTTTACCTAATCAGATTCCTCCTCTCACGAGGTAATTTGCGAACACCGGGCAGTGGTCCTTGTCATGACCCTGACCCTTTCATTGTATGCACCACACCTCTTCGTGCACTTCTAGTCGAGTTGTCCTGTCCTCTTTCAGACTCTTCATTTCCAGGCATAAATTCTTCAACTACGCATGGATCTGCGGAACCCCTAAGTTAGGATCCTGCATCGGGATCTCATGCAGCCTCATCACGATCTATAAGGCCTCTTCCTGAGTCGTTAACTTCTTCTGTGATAGCGCGCTCCTTAAATGTGGCATTAGAGATGCTACAAACCATTCGTGGTGATGTCCATCCATCAAATTCATATTAGCTTTGTGAATTGTACACTTCAACCTTTGATCCAACTCCCAAGGAGTTTCACCTGGTAGTGTAGAAATTTTGAATAATTTAACACATATTCAACAGAGATTATCCTGATCATGTACTATTGCGGAAAACATACACAATACATAAGCTCCTCTACGTTGATCATCAATATAGCAGCATCAATAACAATAAAACATCAAGAGCATTCACACATTAACACAGTATGTATCCCGGGGAAAGCATCTCGCTAAAAACCCCAACTATCTGTATATTAATGATTGAGTCATGTAACATTACACAGCATAATACTTCTCACAAGTATCTCCACCTCTGTTACACGCAAACTAGCTCAGATCTGAATCAATCACTGGCTCAAATCTCCTCCGCTGCTTTCCTGCCTCCACTGCGCAATCCTGCATGAGAATACTGATGAATGAATGATCCAAATTCATATTTCCCTTGGATATACCACGCAATCCTCATTGGCAATACTCAATCCATTTGATTGTGCAAATCATCATAAACAGCTATAGTCACAACTAATAGCAATCTGATCCTCTAACACCTGTCCCTGCTGAACTGAACATGCACTGACATGCAACTGAGTTAACTGATGTATTCATTAGTTGTATTATGAGTTAATAACTTGTGAATTAATTAATAACTAATTCACCCTTAGTCTATTTGTAGTTATACTAATTACAACTAGTTTAACCAAGTCAAATTGAACACAACTCCATCAACTCCACAATCATCTCCACCAAACTCAACTGATTGAGTTCTAACTGAAGTCATGCATGCAACAACTCAACTGACTCATAAGAAAAGCGTATTTCCTTCTGACAGCTGCATGTGCCACCTTTGTAGCTCAAACTGAAGTGCTCCAAGAGAATAAGATTAAGTTTATAGTCCAAATATTATTGTGAGATAATAATATTTGACTTTTCTATTTTTGACAGCCAGTCTAAAAATAGACTTGATCACTCACACTGTGATCACTCACACTTTCATCAAAAATAGAAGTCCATCTATTTTTCCAACTTGATCAATCATCCATAAACAGCAACCTGCAATCCATAGACATGATCCATATGTCTAAAAATAGACTTGCGCCAAAAATAGCCTGCGGGCCCACTTAGTGAAGGCGACTCTTTTCACTAAGCTCCATCATCTTGTTGCAATCTCAACAGGTAGCCTCATGATTTCTTTGAATCCAATGATCGACTGTGCTTCATATTTTGGCTTGCTAAATTCTATGTTTAGCGCTGCTTGGATATCCGTGATTCCCACATTTGGATTATCATTGGAGTGCTTAATATACCAGGTTAGCATGTGGTCCTACAGGGTGCTAACCAATGTCACTTTCTTTATATTGTCATCCATAAATCCCTGTGCTTCCCATACGGCTCGTATGATGAACCAAAATTGATCTAGATCCTCATTTACCGCTCCCTTGAACACATGAAACTTTATCGTTCTTGCCATATTGACTCGCGGTGATGGCCGAGGTGATATGGGTGAAGATGGAGGTGAAGGCGGTGAAGCTGGTGGCAGTGTGGGTGGGGGTGGTATTCGTAGAATTCTTTGTCTTATCAAATGGATCACACTTAGCGGAGAGACCTTTGCGATCTCTTCCTTGTCCCCTCGTGGAGGTGAAATCAAGGGGCTAGTTTCTAGTCCCTTATTTCCTTCATTCTTGTAATTTTTTCCACTTCACGTAGCACCAAACATCAAGGTAATTGCATGATCCTCTTTTCGCACAATAACCTTTTAATACAAGTATTCAGAGACTTTACATACTTACCTCGCGTTCCCTTGAGAAAGTGTCACTCTGCCTCGTTGTAGCTAACAGAGGTGTCAACTGCAAACTCAGTAATGAATCCTCCAATAATTCGATCAAGCTAGTGATCAATGGTGTGTGTGATCTTATCCTCTGGTGCTTCCAACCTTTGTACTAATTATGTGGTCCACACAATAGGACTGTCGAGTATCCACCTTCCTTGGTTATCTGATAGCTTCAGGATCCACTCGTACATCTCAGTAGGGGAAAGTTACAAAGAATATTTCGTGGATCTCTGTGTATAGGTAGCAGTCTAACCACTCTTCTCTTGACAGTTAGGGGTTCCTATTCTCCTACGCCGCGAACTCGTGAATTCTTCTATCCAACTAGCCTTCAATTTCCTTCTTATTTGGATTCCAATGATACGACATCAGACATCTCTATGCAGATTCTGGTCCTAGCAACATAACCATTTGTTGGCTTGTTGGGACCTGACCCAGGTTCGGAGCTAATTAGCCAAAAAATCCCTACACTACTGGCCCTTTCGGCATCAGCCCGTGATGTGTAGACTAAAGTCTCACCCGAAGCAGTATGGGGGGATGCTAGAACCAAGTTTCCACACCCTTGAGATGTCTGAGGGGTCGATTTAGTCCAACTGTGCCTACCTTCGCGTAGGTTACTTCACGCACTGTTCTAACCTACGATACCTTCATGACCTGCTATAATTGTCCTTCGCGCAGCCCTAACCAGGGGGCTGAGGTGATTTCGTGCTGCTATGGCAGCGATCTGCACTATTTCCCCAAGTTACACTGCGTATATTAATTATCCTCTTATAGATGTTAGTCAAATTCGCATAACTAGATACTTTAACTCAAATTAACTTAATCTACACAGCTGTATATGTTCGCGCACCATATAGACAACATAAATGCAATTTATACCCAATATATTTGATACAAAAAAATAGGAAATAAATACACAGAATTGAGGTAAAACTTCTTTCATTAATGCTTCAACAGTTACAGACTCGACTCACCCTACGCACTCAGCTGCAGGGGTCTGCGCACTCAGCTCTGGACTACTAGGCCTCTACGCACACAACTGCAGAGCCTTCTCCTACTCTATGACCCAAAGACTCGACCTTACGCTTAGATCTTCCACTATGCTTCTATTCCATCATCATTCCTTGACTTAGATTTTCTAATTTACAACTTAGAGCCTCACTTTATATACAATCCCATGGTTCGCTGACCATGGGTAGATCTCTAAAGAGGATATTACATTACAAAATTGAGGGTGGACAACCCTATGACTCATTTACAACTTCGCGCTCCGTGCCCACAAAATGCGGATTCTTTACATCAGATTTACACTTTTTAGCCAAAATCTGGGCTTTAAGCTGCAAAACGTTTCTTGGGGGATCCAACACCCCACAACAGATGATGCGCTCGATGCGGTCCTTGACCGCTGACCGACAGAGTGGTGCACTGCCTCAAACTTGGCTGTGGGATCGAGCAAGTTCACTGCACAATGCAAGAAGGAAGAGGCCATGTTGAAGATAGAATAGTTGGTTGCGAAAAGGAAAAAGGAGGCAAACGACAAGGCTAAGGCAAAGCATGTTGCCGCACAGCAGTCAGGGGGGTAGGCAGGAGAAGAGGAGCATGGCTCTAATGGTGTTTAGAAGTCACCTTTACCAGAAATAGAGGAATAAGAGAACAAATAGATGGAGTATGGAGGAGTGGACCTGGAGATGACTATGTTCCATATCAAGTGCACCAGAGGACCAGAAAAGGTAGGGCCATGGAAGAAATCCAAGTCTAGAAAGACGTCTCTGGATCCGATCTCCCTGACAGAGGGAGATCTTAATGATATAGGGGATGCAGTGCAGGATAACACCATGGAACTGCTGCAATAGTTCAAGCAGCAGTAGTAGGCATTATGGGCTATTCAAATGGGTCTGTGTGAGCTGTAGATCCATGCATCCCAGATTCAGACTAGTGCAGCGCCTACCAGTTTGCCCCTTGGCACCTCAGAAGCCATAGTGCTACCATATGGACCATTGATGACGGTGATTGAAGTTGACAGACCCACTGTCAGTGCCCTCAAGGGTGTGGGACTTAACTTGGTCGTGTAAGAAAATTATATATTACAGAGCAATGGAACACATAGAATATAGCAGAAATATAAACACAGAAAACACATAAAACTAGAGAGACACAGATATACGTGGTTCACCCAGTTTGGGCTACGTCCACGCCGAACAGCCAGTCCTTCCTTTTTATTATCTAGCAAAATGAAGAGACACAACCTACAACAGATCCGTTGTAATGTCCTCTGTTTTCTCTCCCAGTCTCACCTCTCTGTTTCTCACTCCAAGAATACACATCTATTATAGAGCCTCAATACAATACCCTCATTCATAGAGATGGGTTTCCTTCTAGGGCAAAAAACGCTAAACTAAACATAAGTTCTACCGTCAGATCATCTGCCTAATGAACGACCCAGATTGACTACAAATTACTATACTTTTACAAGGCAATTTTACATCTATTTTTAGCTTCGGGGGCACTGCCCCCGAAACCCCTGTGGGGGATCATAGCGCCTGGCCCCCCAGCCGGGGAATCACCCCCCCCCTTCCCGCCGTAGGGAGGAGGGCCGCGGACCACCCCCGCCCCCCGCACGTGGTGGGGTGTACAAACTTCCTGGGGTATACATCTGGTTGAAACAAAGACCTCTAAATAATCATGCTCCATACCCAACAGTTCATGCTTCCTAGAGGCGCTTCACCTTCTGTAGGATGGTGTGATTGCAGAACTTCAGTCCCATGAACAACACGCTTTACAGGTGATCAACAAGCAAAAGATCAACAATGAATAGATGGTTGTTGCTAATAAACTCTATTGTTCAGCTTGTGATAGACCTAACAGACAAGAATTAGTGCATAATCAAGGTTGTGGATGAGGCATGCAGAACAGTCCCGGAGTTAGCCATTCCCGAGGCTGAGCCAATAGATGTACGAGTTTAAAACTCATTGCGGGAGTGCAGGACACACGCATAGAGTTAGCAAAGGTTCAGCTGGAGCTGAACCTCAAAATTGTGAAATTGCAGTTGAAGGTCCAGCCTTTGAGTCTGCCAGAAGTCAGGGAGCAGCACGCAATTGTCGTGACAGAGCAGCAGTAGCAAGTGCAGTGATGGACTGCACAACACTTTTTGAGCAATCGCTTGAGGTACTCACCAGCCTACAAGAAGACCCCAATGTGCATAGGCTGGAGACAGAAGCATGGGAATGACAACAGCGCTACGATGAGGTTAAAGCGATAGCATGCATTGTTGCCATCATGCAGAGACCCGCGAAGCTGCAAGAGGCCAATGCATTGAAAGAATAGGTAGATGTAGCTCAACACAAGGAAGTCGTGTTGAAGGCTTGCTTGAAGCCTTGGTTGGACGAGGCCTACGTGATCATGACCACCATTGAAGGCAAGTTGGCTAGTCTACAGGAGACTTAGAAGAAGCTACACGCTGATACCGCAGTGCCAACGATAGAGCAGTTGGTCGAAGAGATGAAGCAGGCGGCAACGTAGTGCGCCGCCAAGGTATAAGTTGTCCAAGTTGAGTTGGGAGGTCTTCATAACAATATCTCAGTGCCAGTCGAGTGACTAGAGGGCGAGTTACCATGTTTGCATTGGGGGCATGTTGGGAACGGGTCCCCTGGGGGTCAATTTTGGGGTTACAAACCGAAGTTTTGGGGTATAAGGGCCGAATTTTGTATAAAGAATGTAAAGTCTCCACTTTTTACAGTCATGGAGCGTGAATATATCTAAAGTCAAAGAGGGTTTTTTGCCCTTAGTCTAGATAGGTTTTGTTGGTTTTGGAGATCCACCCTTGGTCCGCAGACCATGGGATTGTATAAAAAGGAGAGTCGTAGAGAGTCAAAGGTAGTTCAGTAGTCAAGAGTTATTGATGTGATAGGTTTGGGAGAGCTAAGAGTGAGAGTCTTAGCAAAGGAAGAGTCTCTGCAGATGAGTGCGCAGAGGCCTAGGGTAGAATTCAGCAGCTGAGTGCGCGGACCCCTGCAGCTCTGTTCGCAAGGCGGTTAGAGTCTGTATTGGAAATCTAAATCATCAATAAAGAGAAGTTTTCTGAACTTACTGTGCACTTTCCATCTGTGTAAGTGTTATTTTACTTCTGTTACAAATGTTGCGATTATGCTATGTTGAATGTTGGGTTTAAGATATAATGTTAGTTTGATGCGCGAAAACATATTTTTCCATTTGTTACATGAACACTAGTCATTATATATGTTTACGCGAGGATAATCTTAATTGCACGGTAAATTTGGCTAATCCTTAAGATAATTTGGGGAACAAGATAGTAACCTAGTTACAAAGGTGTGTAAGTGCATGAAACATCATCTAGGGTTGCACAAAGGACAGTCGGATACCTTTGCGGAGGTTCTGAAAGGTAGGAGAAGAATTACATCGATAAGCCCTAAATTCTTATCGATCTGCACGAAGACCGGGGTTAGTGTATAAGATCGATATCACGACTATCTTAGGCCGTGAAAACTTGGTTCCTGCATCCCCCCATACTGCTTCAGGTGAGACTTCAATCCACGCTCCACAGATTGATGCCTAAAAAGGCCAGTAGTGTAGGGATTTGCTTGGTTGCCTAACGTTGAACCTGGGCTAGATCCCATCAAGCCATCACATACCCAACAATCAGAACCTTTTACATTTTTTATTTTCAAAGCTTCATTGTTCTAGTACATCCACATGAGTTTTTTTCCTCTATGGATTCTCAGTGACTACAATTCTACACTGAAATCTACCATGGACTTTACAAAAAAATCCTAAATACAAAAATTACTTGTAAAACATTCTTCAGAGATGGATGTTTAATATGCTCAAGATGGCTCGATTTCTACTATTGTGCCCAAATTTTCCTCCATTGCAATGTGCACGCTTGCTCCTTGCTCAATTGGTTGTTGAAAATTTTGAATAGACTGTCCTTTATTAGATTCCAATTTTTCTTTCTTGATCTTGGACTCACAATTGATGGACGCCTCCATTCTATTCCATTTGAACTTCAAAATTTCAATCTTTACCTCCATTATTGCCATGTTTTTGTCTAGTTTCCTCTATAACCATTCACAATTCTTCTCTAGTAATTAGATCTTTCCTTCCTTCTCCTACTATGTCATTTAAATTATCCTATTTGTTAGCTCTATTATAAACCCTTGACAAGTTATCTATCGATTGGTGACAATGCTCTTGGTAATAATCATTTGAATGTGCCTCTAACGTTTCCATTTCCATCCCCTTACAACTTGTTTCTCCTGGTCAAATGATGAACCATTTCCTTATTGTAACTGTCATTGCACTCACAGTTGTCAACTCTTTATATTCAAGAGGGACACAACTCCTAAAGCAACACCACCTTCTTGAGGGATTTATTGCTATATCTTCCCATATCTAATCACCGCAAAGGAAATCCATTCTTGCCTAAGGATTAAATTCACAGGATAATCTAATTTGAGTCGGATTTAAAGCCATTATGTGAAATCGTAAGGCTCTAATAAATATGGTTAATGGAGAAAATTGATAATTCCCGACCATCTGCCACATTTGTTCTTTCCTCCACCATTTAACACGCCGTCTCACCCTTTGAATTTGGAAAAAATTAGTCATGAAATTATTGTATATATAACCTTCATGTGAAAATAAATGCATGTGCCTGCCTTGAGGTGGGCCATAGGCAAGAGATACGTTGGCTTTGGGGAACCCTCCAAAAAACGTTTGGTGACACTTTTCTCTATTTTGGTGACCAAATCGGCCATATTTTTCAATCAAAATATTTTTTAGGATATTAATGGTAATAGGGTTCATAGTGTTTGTGATTAGTCCATCTCCATTACTCCTTGATTCATGATTACTTCATTATTCACCTACTTTTCTGCTTTTGAGTTCAATTGCCAACTCCACCTCTTGGTCAGTCTATACCTCGGATGCAAGTAAATCAAACTGTGAATAGCATGATACATGTGCCAACCAATCAACCTAATACCAATATGATGCAAAATCCTGAGTTCAATTTCCAACTCCACCTCTTGGTCAGTCTATAGCTCGGATGTAAGTAAACCAAACTATGGATAGCATGATAAATGTGCCAACCAGTCAACCTAATATCAGTATGATGCAAAATCCATTTGGGAAACCATTTCAAGGAATTCCTCAAATGCATGTTGGTCAAACTACTATATGCTTTATCAAGTCCAACAGATCCAAACTCAGTCGTTCCAAGGTTTTCATGGAACTAGACAACCTAGTTATAGTTATACTAGTTATCAAAATCCTCCTTATCCTGAAATGCAAATACCAGTTGCTCAACCCATTTCATCATGCCCGGGATACCCTCCACCATAGGTCAACCTTTATCCACAAGGTCAACTTCCACAGGTAGTTTCCATTTGTTGCAACAATTGAGTTACCAGATTTATCCCGACTAACGATTGATCCCATTTTTCGTTCTCCTTGGTGGTCAACCATTCCTACCAAATTGTCGAGTGACATTATGAAATTCAACGGAAATCTTGGAGAAGATATATCCACTCAAATAATGACCTATCGTTTATGGTGTTCATCCAACTCCTTAAGTGATTATTCCATTCATTTGTTGCTTTTCCAAATATTTCTTATTGGTACGAAAGCTAAGTGGTATGTTGAATTACCTCAAGTTTCATTCAACAACTTCAATGCCTTGGAAACTATGTTTCTAACCCATTTCCAATTACCCATCCATTATGAAATTGGAACTGATATTTTATCCTCCTTGAAGTAGTTTGACTCCACCCATATATCCAATCATATTCATGAGTGGAGGCGTCGATGTCGATTGGTCAAAACTTAAATTCCTGATCAATTACTAGCAGAGTGGTTTGTCAAATCCCTCTTGTCTACTATAACTAATGATGTTACCAAAGGTGGATTTGTTACTAAAGAGCAAGTCATTTCTTGTGCTCAATACTTAGATTTGATTTATAGTTAATTTGACATGCTCTATGATAAGATACCCAATGCTCTGCAACCCTAGCATATTATTCCTATTCTCCCTCCTCGAAGGAATCACACGTTTTTGATGGTGTGTTTGGTTTTGTTGGTCAACAGTCAGTGAGAAAACCTTCTAATCAAATTAATTTGAAAATTTATACCTCTTTGACAAATCAAAACCTTGTTAATATGTCTCCTATGATTACTTCCGAGAAAAATGTCATTCAATCCAATAAGGGAAAATTGGAGCAACTTGGAAGTACGAAAAAGGGTAAAGGAAAGAATAAACAAGATAACCCTCCACAAGAAAAGCAACAGAATAAATCTCCTAATGATAATTGAAATCCTCATTACCCATGTCTTATTTGTAATGATGAACATTTTACAAAAGGCTACCACATCATGTAAAGATCAATAAATTTTTCAAAACTGCATCCACTACACCTATCGTTTTGATCGGCACTTTCCCAAACTAGGAGACAAATACAGTTGTGAAAAATCCATCTTCCTCTTCCTAGGTGATGATGTTATATGTTATTAGTGATAAGAATGGTATCCTGGTAGCTACAAGGAATAGGGACTATGGAAACCTAAATCCTTCAAATGGAAAGGTTGATGATTAGCCTTCCAGCTCTACTCAACCTGCTTTTGGTCTTCTCAATATAGAGAAACCAGTTGCTGAATTGACTATCAAACCTCCTAAAAGGATGATTCATAAGACAAAACTTAATCCTCGTGCGAGAGCTGAACAAAATTACAATATAGTTGAGGATTTAGCTCAGACTCCTTCAACTATGTCATCACTCGAGGTGTTGCAAAGTTGTCCTTCCCAAAAGAAATATTTAGTAGCAACAATTAAAGGATTAAATCCTTCATATTCGAATCTTGTTGCATTTAATCACGAGAATTATACTCCTAAACTTTCACCCTAGCTAGCTTTCATGATTCAATTTGTCGTTAGAAGTAAAACTATCCACTGCATGATTGTAGATGAAGGTGACTCAACTTGCATCATGTCACTTTCTTGTTGGAGAGCCATTGGTTCTCCAAATATTAATCAGTCACCATCAACCCTCAAATCTTTTGATGGGAGAGGATTTAAACCTTACGAGATCCTAAATTTATTACAAGTAGAATTATCTAGAAAAGCAGTCGCAGTAGAGGTCAAAGTCATTGACAGAACTTTGGATTATAACTTCTTGTTGGGATGAACATGGGTTTATGCCATGGCAGTCATGGTATCAACCTATTTTAGAATGATTTCTACCAGGGGAGCATTGTGGCCATCGATTAGCTTGCCTTTTTTTCCATTGATTCCCAAATCACTAGAAGTATTCCACTTGTAGTTGAATCCCTATAACCTTATCAACATGTTGGGATAGGATTTCTTATATATTCATCCTTAATGGGTACTTTCATGCTCCTGCCTCCTGACACTCCCAATCTGGTTTCCTCTATTAATATGATTTCATATTCTACTATTCCAACTGATCCCTGTATAGTACCTTAAAACTCTAACATTGACTAATGTCGTGATTGTATGTCGCTCAGTCCCATTGAGCTAGAATATGAATCCATTTACTCGGCATGTTCAGAAAATCTTGATACTAATGCCTTCGTAAATTGGGTTGATCATTCCCAAGATTCAGGTTTGCATTCTAAACCTTTCGATGACATATTTTCTACCAATGAAATCATCATGGAGATCAAGATGCCAGATGAAACTCTGTGGGATGATAATCTTCATCGATCCTCTTTTCCTGAAATTATTGAGAACAATATTGATGATTTTTATTCACCTAACATTACTAAGTCACTTTGAGGTTATATCTCTATTCATGAGGAAAAGTTTGAGAATAATTTGGTGAATATTGAAGAGATTATGCCCCTCGATATTTTTATAAAACCTAGAGTTGTTGAAAATGTCCATATTGGTGCATCTTGTTCTCCCAATTAGATTAAGATTTATAAAGAAGTTCTTCAAAAAAAAATTGTGACGTATTTTCTTGGACATACGAATAGATGTCAAGCATAGATCCAAATATTGTGGTGCATGAGATTAAAACCTATCTGGAATCTAAACGTGTCCAGTAATTCTTTAGTCAAATTAGTATCCTAAATTGCTTGCATTAATTATCAACCGAGGTTTGTAGACTTATGAAGTGTGATGCACTATATGTGCTTAGTTAACTTTTCTCTTACTTCATTGTTTTGCATTTTTATGTTTGTTTTGGGGGGTTTTTGTTTTCTGGTGTCTAATAATATACAGTCTGTGAGAAATTTACAAGGATCTAATGAGTTTGCAAGGAAAGGATAGGTTCCTAAGTTAGTCTAAACTCCTAAAGAAATGGACCAAGAATCATTTTTGACTAGTTAAGGCCTAATCAGGAAAACAGAGTCTATAGCTTATCTATCATTTAGTTTTAATCTACCTTTTAGTCCTAATCTACCAATTAGTCCTAATCTACAATTTATTTCTAATCCATGAGTCAAATTCTTAAAACCAAAAGTAATACTAATGCAAAGGAAAATTCAATAATTGCATTCATTAGCCATTCAACCATTCAATTTTGGAACATGATAGAATCAATCTCCTTGAAATGATCTTTTGGAATGTCAAGTGATGCAACTAAGTAATGACCTAAAAACATAAAGGAAAAGATGACAGTTTGTAAAACTAACAATATGCTAAGTAAACTCAATCACTGCATGCATTAGATATTCAACCAATTAAGTTAGAATTGTCATCATTTCGAAATAGTTTTGAGAACATCTATTAATACAGCTCATTGACAATTCCATGCTAAAATGAGGAATCAAAAACAGTAAGAAGCTAAAAAAACTGTGTATTCTCATGTCTTCATTGTTCATTCAATCATTTCTCATATAATATATCAGAAGAATAAGACTTGCACATCTATGATTTTTACCCTTACAATATTGGTTACGAAACTGAAATGAAACAAAACTAGAGAAAATGGACTTGTAGAAAACGGAGTAGTAGAAATTAAAATGAAAACAACAAGTAAAAACCTCCTTCAGTGCACGGGCCCTCTGCAACTAATGTGGTTGGATAACAGCTAACTAAAGATGCACTTTTAAACCACCATTGACAAAACAGAGTTTGTATTATCAACAAAACAAAGTCTACACAAAGGCTTGTAACCAAAAAGCTTGTAATCCTTCCTTAACTTCTAACTGCTTCTCGATCTCATTTAACCGATATTTATAGAAAAACAACATAATTGTTTAAGAGAAAATCTTGTTACAAGTGGCTTAATATGAATCTTATCATGACTGTTTATAGAAAGACATGCTACAAATGGCTTAATTCGAACTGTAAATGAGATTGTTAGACTTCTAAACAGCTACAGGTGGCTTGATATGCATTAACTCTTCAACTCCTGATCAGCTACAAGTACCTTACTCCACATTAACTCTTCAATAGAAACGTTAGACTCCCGATCAACTGCGAAATATCAAGAGTCCTACTGCTACTAGATAATGTGTTTGACTCCATCTTTGACCAAGACTTTAGGCATGATTTTCTGTCGATCTGGATCGAGGGAGTAGGATAGAATCCATGTAGAGATGATTCTGGAGATGCCCATGTGGCCCAGTTCTTTGTTTGACACATGTAACCTACCAAACCATGAAAGTAGCTACGGAACCCACAATTAGCTACAAAATAGGCTGTGTTCTGTAGCTAATATGAAAAAATCTATTAAAATATCAAGAACATGAAAATATAATATGGTGATCATTTTAATGCTTTCCTATGACAAAATCTAACATTTATCATTGATTGGATCTGTAGTTTTGTGAGAAATTGAGAGAAAAAGGTGAGAACAAATGTCAAGGGGAAGGTATTTATGAGATTCAACATACCCCCACTGCAAAATCATTGCATGCCCTTATACAATTTGCCAAAAATGTGAATTTTCTTCTCTAATGCATTTGCTCAGACACTTCTGCTAGTACATCCAATTTTCTTCTTTTACTCTTATTTGAAGTGACTACCATTCTGGGTTTCCTCATAATATGCTTGTATTTAAGGTTGATGACTGTTATGTTTAGACTTCTATTCTTCCCCTTCAACTTCCTATTTTTCTTATACCACAGTCCTAGATGCAGAATGGTATTATCATGAATAGCCTTGTCCAATTTACTTTGTTCCCTCAAGGTTTCATTTTCCTTCTTGATATGTTTGTTCAATATCTCTAATTCATAGATTTCCTGTTTGAGAGATTCAATTAGAGGTTATTGTCGATTGACGGAGGGTTCTAGATTGATAGAGGAATCGGGATTCATTGAGGCACTTTTCTTCTCCATTGATTCTATATAATCATATATTTGTTGTTGTATTGGGTCTATGCCTGGAAATCCTCTGCTTGGGCTACCTTCAAAATGATGGCCAGGAGAGTTTTGAGAATTGTGTGTAGAAGAGATGTTAACAGGAGAAATTTCTGGGGTTTCCTCTTCTAAGTTTATGAATTATGTACTTTTGATGGTGTTTTCTTTACCATCCCTCAGAGTCTAGAGCTTCTTCTAGGTTATGGATGACATACATTCTCTTTCTTTGTGATATTTTTCTCTTTTCTTGCCTTTCCTCTTGCTCTAATTTGTTTTCTGATTTTTGTCAATTCTTCATATATTAATTTTTCATCATCTTTCTGTGATGAAGACTCAGGTTTGTGCTTCTTGAAAATGATTTCTAATGAGGAAATCCTCTTAGGTATCTCCTATGGCTTTTAAATGAAATTCAATCAGTATCTTTACCAACCCATGATGGTACATGGTTGTGTCTATGAATTCTATTTTCTTCTGCACATTTGAATCCATCCTTCTTAAACTATTTAGCAGGAAGAAAGGAAGATTGATTTCTCCATTTTCTATAAAATTCATCAATAAACATATATGGTAGACATACATGCACTCGAATCTCCCCTCGCAGGTGATAAATTTATGTAATATCAAAAGCATGCTTCTCCATTTACTTTTAAGAGCTGAAATGGGAATTCCTTTTCTAAAAACAGAGAAATCCATACCTGGGTTCCTGAGGATTACTTTCCATGATTCACTGTGAAATTCCTTATTTTTGAACCATCTTTCACCATTTCTTGGAAGTTCTATAGCCTTTGTTATGAAGGATTCTGTTACTGCAAGCTTAATGTCTCCAATTTCTACTTCTGTACCATCAAAAGATCTAGAAAAATATTTTGTGATCTCTTTATGAAAACCATCAAATTTTTCAATGAATTTGAGCCATCCAGCATTCTGTAGCATTTCCTTGAGTTTTGGGTATCCTTCCATATATTTTACTCCTACTGGCTCTGACCTGACAATGAGTCCTATGTCTTTTGTTTCACAAAATTTCTTAACCTTCAGAATTACTCTCCTGGTCTATGAAATGGATTGACTGCGAGTATGGTGAAAAAGAACTACTAGTTTGCGTGGAATAAGTAGATGGTGAGGGTTTGGAGAGACGTGGACAAATATGTCATGTCATGGTAATGACCATTAAAAACAATGATGGATTTTAATTATGGACCGTTACGTGATGAAGAGCGGATGGTTTGGCGGATATACAGTACGATAGAGATGGGAATCAAATCAAATGATGACTTTTCATGGATGCATATGAATGCCCATATTATACATATTATATGTTCTAACCTTGCTATTTTAAAATAAATTTTTGCACTTTTACCTCTTGGAACTTAACCTTCTTTTTTGTTGTTTTTTTTCTTTGATGTTGATCTGCAAATCCCCTTCTTAGCATATCAGTCTTCAAAAGAATATTCTTCAATTCCCTGCAATCAACATTTATTTGCAACAGAGCTGCGGAATGGAGTTATGGCTATAGAAACAAACTGGTTACAGAATGGAGTTATGGCTACAGAATCAAACTGGCTGCGGAATGGAGTTAGCTGCAAAACATAACAAAGATAAAATATGGCTATGGAACATGGATGTGAAATAAAATGAAACGGAATGTAATGAAAGGAAAATGGAATATAACAATGAAATGGAATGAAATTGAAGTGAGATGAAATGAAATGAAATGAAATGAATTTGCAGATTAGGCACAAATGAATGTAGTTTTATGTCACTACTTATTACAAAAAGAGAAATAGGAAATATAAGATGTCATAAATCTTCGATTTTCACCCTATATTTCCTGTACAAGTAAGCCAATGAACAATTGGTTTTCAAACTTATACATTTTTTTCATATTTTTTTTATGTTATATATATGTTTATATATATATATTATTTATATATAGATATAGATATATAGGAAAACTAAGTTAGTGGAGAAGAAGAATTATTCTTCACCAAATTCATCTCAGTGTTATCTTGGAAAGTTCTAACAAAATCCTCCCTTGTAATTGGCTTATGATAAATCTTTAATCGATGACCATTTACAAGAAAAGGTACCTTTTTCTCATCTATTGCCCTTATTCTCACTGCTCCATTATTAAAGACTTCTTCAATCTCATATGGCCCAAGCCAATGAGTCTGAAACTTCGCTTGAAAATCTTTGAATTTGAATTGAATAAAAGTGCCCAATCTCCTGCCTGAAACTTCTTCTTCTTGATATACTTATCATGTTGTTTAGTCATTTGGTGTTGGACCAAACTAATTCTTTGAACTGCATCTTACCTGATTTCATCAAGCTCATTGAGTTGCTCCTGTTAGGGTCCCACCCTAACCCCCTTAGTCATGTCATGGGATCACGTCATAGTCAAGAGTCAATGAAGCCCATATTAATATTTGTAAGTGGTTAACCCAGTTAGTTGCAAATGGGACCACAATTAGTTGTAAATGGGCGGTAGTATTAAATAAAGGTTAAATGGGCGGTAGTATTAGATAGATGGTATTAATAAAACCCACGGTATTGGCCCGTGGTATTGCATGTAGAAGTCATATATAAAGGATAGAAACTCCCTGCGAGGAGCATCGTGTCTTGTTTTGTAATCGAGCTCTGCTCTATTGGAGGTTGCCCCCTCGAAGAGGCCTGTGAACAATTCTCTCTGAGTAATAAAATCATTGCTATTCTGTGTTCTGGGTATATTTTCTTCGCATATTCTGTGTTCTGGGTATTTTTTCTCGCATATTCTCTGTTCGGTATTACTTTGCAGGTTAAGAAGCATAACAGTCGCAGGCCTTAAGGCCTCAAAACCCTAGGTCGTAACCCCTATTGGTATTTGGCCCCTCCTAAGCCTAACCAAAACCTCTTCTAGGTTTACCATAAGGCCTATTAGGCCTTTTACCGTAGCCAAGGACTTTTTGAGGCCTTTTCCCTTCATTCTGGCACCTCTCTTACCCTGTCTTGGCTCTAATTTGCCATATTATTATATCTGAAAATTTTCTAAACTCATTGTTGGTGTGTTTTGCAGAGAAAAATGGTCTAAAGTTTTTATTTTGAGGTATCAATTCATTGGGCAAAAAATTGAATAAGTTGGGCTAGTAGACATCAAGGCCTAGGGCCCAAGGGTTTGCTCTCCTAACCCTCGTTTCCTCACTGTTTTACTTTAGCAAGTAAATTAACTCATAATAGTGATAAAACCATTCTAAATTGGCCCTAAAAAAAATTCATAAGTTTCTTGGCATATTGAGGAATAAATTGCATAAGTTTGGCAATCATAGGTTGGCATGAATTTTGACGTTTCAGTAACTGATATTTCTGCATAATAAATCTGATATAACAGTGGCAAATTACATATTTGAAAGGCTAATTCATCCAAATTCTTAGGTTAGCTAATTGTACTTGGTAGTTGGGTCTCTCTTTATGATATTGGGCAAGTATTTAAACTTTAAATTGAGAATATAAGTTAATTTACTTATTGTTGTGATAAAATCTTTTACTATTGTCATATTAGTCACTCATTTCTACTCAAACGGTCATTGGAACCTAAAGTGCACTCGTGTTTTCGTAGCTCTATATTTTATTGTTACTTGTTGCTAGTATTTACATTGTGGAAGTGACTAATATTGTAATTTCCTTCAGATTATTTGAAAAATTACATCTAATAAGCTCACTCTGTAAGGGACATCTTAAATCCTTGGTTCAAGTATATAAATTGTTCCTAAGTATCTCTAATCCAAGTGGTATTGAAATAACTTGTTTCATTTGTGCATCTAATTGGTGGTGATCTAGATTGCATCTAAGTGCTCTTAACTTCAAAATTGGTAAGTCATATTGTGTTGAAGAACATTGGCTAAGAACACTTGCTTTTTTTGAGTGGATAATGGCCATTGGTTTATCATACTAAAGCATTGGTTAGTTGTGTTTACCAATTGTGGATCTATATTCATTAAGCAATTACATCTTGTGGATGTCTTATCTCTTGTAAGACTTTAAGCTCATGTGGTCTTTATTTTGTGTAGTATTTACCATATTATCCACAATATCATATTCATCATGTTGACGTTTCGAACCCCAAATGGAATCCATCATCAGGACCAAAAAATGGTAGATATTGTTCTTTGAGAGAATAATCCTCTGACTAGTGTATATATAGAAATTGTAGGTTGGAAGTTCTTCTCTCAATTTTTATTCTTGAGATTTTGAGAAGACAAATCTCATTCCATGTATCCCCTCCGTACAGGGAAGTAATGTAAGGCTTTAAGCTCTTGTGGTCGTTATTTTGTGTAGTATTTCCCAGATTATCCACAGTATCATATTCATCACGTCAATGTTTTGAACCCCCAAGGGGATCCATCATCAGGACCAAAAAATGGTAGATATTATTCTTTGAGAGAAGAATCCTCCGACCAGTTTATATATATAAATTTTAGGTCGATAGTTCTTCTCTCAATTTTTATCCTTGAGATTTTGAGAAGACAAATATCATTCCATGTATCCCCTCCGTACAGGGAAGTAATGTAAGACTTTAAGATCTTGTGGTCATTATTTTTTGTAGTATTTACCAAATTAACCACAATATCATATTCATCATGTTGACATTTCAAACCCTAAAGGGGATCCATCATCAGGACCAAAAAATGGTAGATATTGTTCTTTGAGAGAAGAATCCTCTAACTAGTGTATATATAGAAATTGTAGGTCGACAATTCTTCTCTCAATTTTTATCCTTGAGATTTCAAGAAGAAAAATATCATTCCATGTATCCACTCTATTCAGGGAAGTAATGTAAGACTTTAAGCTCCTGTGGTTGTTATTTTGTGTAGTATTTACTAGATTATCCACAGTATCATATTCATCATGTCGGTGTTTCAAACCCCAAAGGGGATCCATAATTAGGACCAAAAAATGGTAGATATTGTTCTTTGAGAGAAGAATCCTCTAACCAGTGTATATATAGAAATTGTAGGTTGGCAGTTCTTCTCTCAATTTTTATCCTTGAGATTTCGAGAAGACAAATCGCATTCCATGTATCCCCTCCGTACATGGAAGTAATGTAACACTTTAAGCTCCTGTTGTCATTATTTTGTGTAGGTATTTACTGGATTATCCACAGTATCATATTCATTATGTCGACATTTCGAACCCCAAAGGGGATCCATCATCAGGACCAAAAAATGGTAGATATTGTTCTTTGAGAGAAGAATCCTCCTACTAGTGCATACATAGAAATTGTAGGTCAGCAGTTCTTCTATCAATTTTTATCCTTGAGATTTCGAGAAGACAAATCTCATTCCATTTATCCCCTCTGTACAGGGAAGTAATGTAAGACTTTAAGCTCATGTGGGCGTTATTTTGTGTAGTATTTACTGGATTTTCCACATTATCATATACATCATGTTGACGTTTCGAACCCTAAAGGGTATCCATCATCACGACCAAAAAAATGGTAGATATTTTTCTTTGAGAGAAGAATCCTCCAACCAGTGTATATATAGAAATTGTAGGTTGGCGGTTCTCTCAGTTTTTAACCTTGAGATTTTGAGAAGACAAATCTCAGTCCATGTATCCCCTCCATACAAGGAAGTAATGAAATACTTTAAGCTCATGTGGTCGTTATTTTGTGTAGTATTTACCAGATTATCCACAGTATCATATTCATCATGTCGATGTTTCGAACCCTAGAGGCGATCCATCATCAGGACCAAAAAATGGTAGATATTGTTCTTTGAGAATAGAATCCTCCGACCAGTGTATATATAGAAATTGTAGGTCCACAACTCTTCTCTCCATTTTTATCCTTGAGATTTTGAGAAGACAAATCTCATTACATGTATCCCCTCCATACAGGGAAGTAATGTAAGAAATTAAGCTCCTATGGTTGTTATTTTGTGTAGTATTTACCGGATTATCCACAGTATCATATTCATCATGTCGACGTTTCGAACCCCAAAGGGGATCCATCATTAGGACCAAAAAATGGTAGATATTGTTCTTTGAGAGTAGAATCCTCCAACCAGTGTATATATAGAAATTGTAGGTTGGCGATTCTCTCAGTTTTTATCCTTGAGATTTTGAGAAGACAAATCTCATTCCATGTACCCCCTCCATACAAGGAAGTAATGTAAGACTTTA
>APFE031357560.1:319516-342534 GCA_000404065.3 Pinus taeda
AGAGAGAGGGAGGTAGGAGAGGAAGGGAGAGAGAGGAAGTACAACGAGAGAAGATTTGAGAGAGAGGAGGAGAGAGGGAGGGAGAGAGGAGGAGAGAGGGATGAATAGGGAGATGGAGTTGGAGGGGGAGAGAGGGAGGGAAGAAGAAATACATAGAGAGTGAGAAGTGGAGAGGGAGACATGGTAACAATGGAGAGATGGAGAGAGAGTGTGTATGTTTGGGGTTGAGATAAAGACAAAGAGGGAGAGAATGGGGGAGAGAAGGAGAGAGGGAAGGATATAGTAATAGAGTTGGAGACTGAAGAGTAAGAGAGAGAGAGAGAGAGAGAGAGAGAGAGGATGTGAGAGATTGCTTGTGAGGAGGGAAAGAGAGATGGGTTGGACAGGGGAAGAAGAGAGTAAGAAAAGAAGTATATGAGAGGAAGTGGAGAGAGAGGGAGTGATAAAGAGAATGGGAGAGAGGATGGAGGAAAGAAGTAGGGAAGAGAGATAGAGCGGGGAGAGGGAGAGAAGGAATAGAGAGAGAGAGAGAGAAAGGGGGGAGGAGGAGGAGGGAGGATAGTTATATAGACTGTAGAAATAGAGTGTATTTTTTGGTGGTGATATAGAGAGGAAAATGGAGATAGAGATATAGATGGAAAGTGAAGAGAGGAAAGAAGAGAGAGAGGGAGGGAGGGAGGGAGGGAGGGACAAAGATATTGATAGATATAAAGTGAAATAGCATGTGTGTTTGTGGGGTTGATATAGAGTGGAAAATAAGGAGAGATGGAGGGAGATATAGATATATATGGCGTGGGAGGGAAGAATATTTCTTGCACTAGACACATTGATTTCAGTGTAGAGGGTGATTTCTAATCCAATTTGATTTCTTGCACTAGATACATTGATTTTAGTGTAGATATTTATTTCTAATGATATTTGATTGCTTTCACTATATGCATTAATTTCAATGTATATGATTTCTAACCCTCCTTGATTGCTTGCACTAAATGCATTGATTTCAATGTAGATGGTGATTTCTATTCCTATTTGATTGTTTGCACTAGATGCATTGATTTAAATGTAGATGTTGATTTATAATAATGTTTGATTGCTTGCACTAGATACATTGATTTCACTGTAGATGATGATTTCTAATCTTATTTGATTTCTTTTATAAATGCATTGATTTCAAGGTAGATGGTGATTTCTAATCCTATTTGATTTCTTGCACTAGATGTATTTATTTCACTGTAGATGTTTCTTTATAATCCTATTTGCTTACTTGCACTAGGTGCATTAATTTCAGTGTAGATGTTGGTTTATAATCTAATTTTCTTACGTGCACTGGATGAATTGATTTTAGTGTAAATATTGATTTCTAATATTATTTGATTGCTTTCATTAGATGCAGTCATTCTAGTGTAAATTTTGTTTTCTAATATTACTTAATTGATTGCATTAGATTCATTAATTTTAGTGTAAATGTTGATTTGATGTAATTGGATGTATGATGGTACATTAATTTTAAAGTTATTGGATTAACATTTTGAATTGATTTCAGTGTAAGCAAAAAAAATTATTTCCAATGTACATTGATTTTTGTGTTATAGTAATTCAACCTATTAATATTGAAGAGAAGGAGAGACAGGGAATGATGTTTACTACAATAGATTGAGCTAAAGATTTAAATGGTTTGTGGTTTAAACTGTGCTTTTCATATAATCAATATGAAAATATGACAAAAGTAAAAAGGGTGACAATAAGAGTAATAGAAGAAAATAGTTTTATATTAACCACAATGAAGACTATTGTAATTTACTATATCTTATTATTCACATTTTCTATCATTCAACACTATCACATTGTCCTTTTACATTCAAAATCTATATTTAATCATTTTTCATCTTCAAAGTTATTATCATCACAACAAACTGAGGCAACTAAGCAAATTTAAGATTAAAATATACAGATTAATCTGAGACATATTAGCATATTTAAAATGATTATATTAATATTAGATGAATTTACATATTATTGATCAAATTAATCATATGTTCGTTAGATTTTATTTGGTTGCACATGACTGAAACCAACCTAGATCCATGTTAACTCTGGATCCATCAAGCAATGAGAGGGATCAAATCTCTCGAGGTAAAAACCATTTGCTCAAGTTTTGCACTCAAAAAATAGGTTTTCACCTCAAGAGATGTGATCCCTGTCATCGCTTGATAGCTCTGGAGTTAAGATGGAACTAGTATGGCTTTATTTTAAAATTGAGGAAATTACAAATATTTTTGAAAGTAACTTTTCATTAAAATAATAATTATTTAGTTTCAATTACATAAATTGATATAAAACTAGCTTGGATCTATCTTAATTTTAGATCTTAATTTTGGATTTACCAAGGGCAAAGGGGATCAAATCTCTTTTCACTTTAAAAAAGGTTTGTATATGAAGAGATTTTATGCCTCTGACACTTGGTAAATTAGGAGTAATATGATTGAATTATTAATTATAACTATAATTATTAATTTTATATTTTACTTTATTTGTACTTTTATAATTTACCCCAACTTTATTTTGCTTAACATTTTTGACATTAAATTTTATTTTACGGAGTTTTCTCAAATTAGATGTTAAAATTGATTTTCAAATAAAACAAATTGGCTATATTTTTAATATTAAAAGTTATTTTTAATTTCCCCATGGTGTAGATTAGTTGATGGTAGAATGGGTTATTAAGGCATTTCTTATGATGTTATTGGTTTAAACTTCGATCAGATCAGTGTGCCATGTGTTAGGCAATGTGGGTACACTTGGAGGTGATTGTGGTAGTGGATAGAATTGATCCTTAAGTAAAAACATGATATAGTTAATGTCTATTATCTCATATACAAAAAAAATAAAACAATAATAATAATCTTATGTTTTAAATTTTATTGAATTAATTATTTATCAAAATTATATTTTATTAACAGCAAATGATTTTATTGGAAGTAGTTTAGGTGATGGAAATAAAGGAAACTACTTTTCTTGTAAGCATTTTCTAAATTGTTACTCCACTCAAACAATCTCATAGAAAAAAAAAGTCTTGACCCCACCCATCAAGCAAGCCATCCAATGTCACCTTGGTGGCCTTCTCTCACTCTTTAGACTACAAGAAGAATATCCTTATGTAGGGGGGAATCCTTAAATATCAAGCTAAGCTAGGCCATTGAGTAATGAAAGGAAGATCCTTAATGAAGACTAGTGATTTGACACTGCTCTCTCTCAAAGTATAAGGTCAGGGGTAAGTGTGTGAATAGTCAAACAAACCATGAATTATTAACAAATTTTGAATGATTTTAATTACACAAGTATGCTTATTCATGGAACCAAATTATACTTGAAAAATGAAAGATAGAGCTTGTTCAATTAACCATACAGCATGAGATGCTAGTGATGCATATATATAATGGCACAATAAAAATAGAAAATTAATCATAAATTGTTTATGCAAGTAAGGCATTAGATCATTCATTCATAGTATTCATGAGCATTGGATATTGAGAGTTCATTATCATCATCAAGAGACCATTCGAAAATTAAGAGATGATACACTAACAATATTAACTATGTTTTGGACAACAAAGAGTTATGTGTTTGCGATGATAAATAAAGGAAATATTCAAATTCAGTCGTTGTTACTAAGGAAAATGAAGACAACAAAATTGAATGTGGACTACCTACACGTTTGTAACATTCAAATGTCATCAATTTATCATCATGTAAGTTGCATGAAGGAAATTTGGTAATGGTACTAAGTGAACATTCTTTGATCAAATTTCATACCCTCTCCTTAGCGCTACCACTTTGCAAGACGAAGAAGAAATTTAAAATATATGTGCAACCAACTAAATAAGTTGGAAATGTTGTTCTAAAATATATAGGTGGTCATGTCGTGTTGCAAAAGGAGGTGTTGGCCCACTCCCCTTTTCGATAATTTGTCAACCTTTGAATTTGATTCCCTACGAATCTGATCAAATGATATGATCCTAAAGATTATAATAAGCTCCTTAATTTTAATCATCCTTTCATCCAGTAAAGAAGTGTACCAGGAAGTACAGACTTTCACCCAATCTAAAATACCCTCGGAATCCCCTATGACTTGTAATTTTAGATTGTTGAAGTGATGCAATTAAAATGACTAACATAAACGACTAATTCATATTATTGTAGTTTTTGTTAGGTAGTAATATTTTTTTCCTAAACTAAATTAGTCATTTTTAGTTGTCTTACTTATGAGCTAGTCATATATTTTAACTGGTGACTAAAATAGTCCTTTATGTTAGTAATTTTTAGTTGGGTCTCTTAATTTTGCTAATTTTTGGTAGTATTTCACTTGGAAAAGTTGTGGTGATGAACGTTTCTAGTCACCTAGTCACTAATTTCACCATTTTCTACTAGTGTTTCTTGCCTGATACGGGCAAAGGCATACTTTTCCCTTCTATCACATTTATAAATTGCATCCTTCTTAATCATCTCGTGTAATGGTTTTACTATTTGTGCATAATCTGAGATGAACTTGCAGAGGAAGTTGATTTTCCCTCGAAAAGACTGTATGGATTTTTTTCACTAGAAATGATTCCAAGAAATAGTCTTGACCCACTCCAAGTACATTATGATCCTGCTCTTTCCAATAATATGGCCCAAGATATTTCCCTTGGACGTTGTGAATATGCTCCTCTTAGGATTTAAAGATATTTTATATCTCCAACATTCCTCGAAAATCTAACTTAGATGACACAAGTGATCATATCTCTTCTTTGAAAATACCATGACATCATCTAAGTATACCACCCCACATTGTCAAATTAAACCATTTAATGTGATGTCCATAGCCCGTTGGAAGTTAACTACTACATTAATGACTCCAAAAGGAATTCACTTGAATGATAAGGTACCCCACTTAGCCTTGAAAATTGTTTTGTTTCCATCAGGTTCTGCTACTAGAACCTGGATATATCCAGAAAAACCATCTAGTAACGAGAACATATTTGATATAGATATCATTTGAATTATTTGTTGCATAGATGGAATGAGATGGTTATCCTTGTACGAATCGTGATTAAAACTATGGAAATCAATACACATATGTATGTCTCTAGACGTCTTCCTTATGGGAACCAGATTAAAGACCCATGTAGAATGATGAACTTTGTATATGATTTGAGCATGCAATAATTTCCTTAGTTATTTCTAAATGAGGGGTTCAAGTGTAGGATGAACATTTCTTAGTTTATATTGGAAAGGCTTTACCCCTTCTTGGATGGGAATGACATGTTGGATTATTCATGTGTCATAAATTTTCAAGTCATTGTATATCCATGTGAAAACATCTTGATACTACTTAAAGACATAGATAAAAGCTTGCCACCCTCAAGGTTTGTAACATGTACCAATATTCACATCTAATATTATTTTATACTAAGATTCACATATTCATGTGAAAGAGTAGGACTATGAGCCTTCACAATAACTAGCCCCTTGAAAACATTTTGATGGTCATACAAATTTTCCAAAGATACCACACTCTTAGGCATGGGGTTTCCTTTGTTTCCCCAAGTAGATCCCTGCAAGGCTTTCTCATGCCCTTCTTCATTGATGGACACATCCTTGAATATATCAGCAGTCACCATGAAGTATTTGTCTACCAGTCATCATTAAAGACATGAAAAATAGTAATGTGATCAAGCACAAATCGGCAATAAATAATCTCAACTAAAAAACCATCCTTTAATGCTGACAACCTAGGAGTAGTATTAGTTAGTGTATCTATAGTATCATTAAGAATCTGAGGAACAAAATTAATATTAAAAACCTTTAAATGTGAAATGAGATTCCATACCTCTTGTTATTAATTCCTGAGATTGGGTGACACACAATGAATAGTGTTACATACATGGCATGAAACAATTCCTGAGTCACCTATTAATTTGAGTGCTTCAAATTTTAGATCAATGGATTTCCTTAAACAAAAGATGAGTGATTCATATTCATCAACATTGTTATTGAACTCAAATTCCAAGTGACATGAGATTATATGTTTGTTATGTTGCAGGTCTATTAAAATGCAGCCAACTCTAGAACCCTCTAGTGCTTTCAAACAATCAAAATACAATGTTGAAATGTTACCAATATTAGGGTTAGCTCTTACAATATTACTAGTTACATATATAATAGTAGATTCATTTGCACTAGTTAGATTACAATGAAGGAGTTCCAACTATGTATCTGGTGGTATGGGTGAAGGTTGAACTAGAGAATATCTGTGATCAACCTCTAGAAAGCAATTTCCAAAAATGATTTGTGCATAACTCATAGGTTCATTAGGTGCTTCAACCTATGTGACATTATGATCCATAAATGGGTGACTCTTGACTCGAATGTAGTTTTCCTTCCCTTATATGGAATCCATAAATGGAACCAATCAGTTGCAAAGTGTCCTTGTAATTTACTAGACTAGTCTCTACTAAACAAAAAACCATAATCTTCCAGAATGTCCACAATGACTATATTAATAGATTGGTGAAATATATAATCTAATGATAAAGATACTATGACATTATAAAGTTCACCAACTTCATTTACTAAAGATATATCTAACTAAGTGATTCTCACATTGTTTTTTTTTCCTATTTAACATTGATTTTATTGGCAACATATAGGGTCATTACATTTGTAGATTCACTAGAATCAACTAGTAAATTATCAACATTATAATTAAAGATATCCAAATATATAAGAAATGGATGGAAAGTACACCCAACATTCACATTTTCTAGAGTAATGAAAAATTCAAGAATGGTGAGAGACTTATGAAATTAAGCTTGAGAAGCAGAAACCATTCTACCTGATCAAGGTAGATATGCAAATGCTTGAATGAGCAATTCTTGTTGCCCTGCTATGTTGGCTACTTTTAAATGGAAATATTTGCACGAGCCCTTTTCATGTATTGAATAATTTTGTAATCAATAACATAATCATAAGCAGGATGTGCAAATGTGGTAGGTGGCATAACTTTATTTGACATCACAGAGGTGGTGAGATTATTCTTCTTGTTTAGAGAATCCTCTTTTTGTGACTATGTACTCCCAAACTTATTTTGAGTGCCTTGAGAAGGATTACTAGGTTGAAAGATATTTCTTAACAATTGATTTATCACATATTTCCCAGGCACTGGGCCTTTTCTCCTTAAGTTATATATCTTATCAGGTTATATAAAAGGAGCATCATGTAACAGCCGTAGTGAAAATTCCATGTAATAAAAGTTAATAAAGGAAAAATAATAACCACGTTTGATGGGACACTTTTTCCAAGATGAATGTTGGGCAAAACATCCTAATGTGGGTGTTCATCAGTTTAGTATGTCTAAAGGAAATTGGCAAAGGCTTTGGAAAGGAAAAATGGCATTTTTGTCATATTTATTTATGAAAATAATGGAAATTAGGAGAAAAGCAAGGTGAAAGGTCACAGGTTGCATGTGAGGAGGAAATTGAAGGAAAATAATGGAAATTAAATAAAATAGAGGCCTCATTGATAAAAAGGCTTATGAGGCTCAGTTAGGAAGCTTTTTCTCAGGTTTTGCATTGGATCAAGAAAGGAAGAGAAGGAAAGAGGAAGGAAGGAGAAAGCAAGGAAGAGCAGGATGAAGCAGTTACAACAATATTCTTTGCAAGTATCGATTTACATGTGCATTTTCTTGTCTAAAATTTTCATGCATGGTATTGCATGTGGTTCCTTTTCTGTTATGACATGGGGTTTACTAGGTGTGATAGTGCTTTGAACCCGAAGTTTCCATTTCTAGATAGCCATGGTGTGATGGGGTTCTCATGTTTTCATTTAGATGGATTGGTGGATGAATTTGAAGCTAAGTGAGGTGGATCTATGATGACATAACACATGGCCAAATGGTCCCTAAACCATATTATGGATCATGGTAAAGCCAATGGCCTAGTAACCCCAAAGAAAAATTGTGTCTTGCGATAAATCCTAGATTGTGTGCCTTCGTGGGCCTAGGAATCCTTGTCAGTGAATGGGGAGATATATGATAAAGCCAAGTGGTGGATTTCTCTCTATTACGCTTAGTAATCCCAGGTTAGGATATGCAGTAAATCCTAGAGAGTGGCTCTCAGTTGAGGGCTTAGTGTTCTGGTATGGACTGCAGTAAAGACTAAGAGACGAGGAGATGGGAAAATTCCTCATGGTGTAGGTGGAGAAATCCAGTCATATCCATGATTGGTTGGCCTAGTGATCATCTAGAGATCATGGTAAAGAATGTTATTACATATTTGTTATGTTGGCCTAGTGATCCAAGATGGATTATGGTAAAGTCTAGTTTATGTTGATGAGGGTGAGTTGGTTGAGCCTTAGGATTCCCTGGTTGGTTCTTTTGGTTTGACTCTCACATTAATTTTTCGAATATGGCATGAGGGTGAATGGATGGAGAGAGATTTAGCTCAGTAATTCTATGGTCGGGTGGAACGCAGTAGACCCATCCCAGGTTTGGATTTTTCATCATCAATATGAGGTAATTCCTCCTTGTATTTCTATGAGTATTATATTGGTTTATATTTGGATCATATGGCTACGATTTCCTTGGTATTTTTGTTTCTATTATGCTGCTTATGTATATGTTTTATGACAATGGCTATGTATGGCTCTCATCATGTTTTTACTTGTAAATGAATGAACAATGTATCTATGACCTAATAAATGATAATGCATCAAATGATATAAGGGAACAATTATTCTTAGAGATTCTCAAATAAGTATGAGACCCCTATGCTTAAATTTGTTGTTTACACCTATAGATTATATATTCGTGATATGTTTCACCAAATTCATGTAATGGCTAGTAGGGATATGATTAAGGGCTTTTTCAAGTCTTTGCATTTTCATCAATGTTTCTTTCTTTTCTCTTTGTTCTGACGGTGTCATTCAATTCTAGGTGGTGACCTGCGCTCTCGACCTAAAAATGTGACTCAAATAGTGGGGACATTAACACAACACTGAGAAAAATAGTCCCTGTATGCTAGCAGGCCTTGTCATGAGAGCATCTAGAGCCTCCTAAATGCTACCAAGCCCATAACATGGAAGAATCCATATGTCATGTGGTGTAAAACCTCAGTGGGACCCAGGGGCATGATACCTGAGTGGGTGGGATGGCTCCTAGGAGTGTTGTTTTTGATGTGGAAGGTATGTTTGATTTGTTTCCTTCAATTTTACTTCCTTAGCATCACCTTGGAGGTTGAATCATATCATAGTATCCTCCAATCACATTTTTACCCCGGTTGGCAAATTACTTTGGTAGAGATGGGAGGAGGGTGTACAAAGTGGTATCAGAGAGGGTTAAACTCTCTTTGGGTCATATCTAATACCACATAGTGGTATTAGAGCATGGTTCACCCCTCAGAATGGATGGGTTGTGTGTTGGTCATGGATTCATGTTAGTTGGATATGTGTTCCTTATGCTTGTAGATGCTCTTCTTGTTTCATTTTCATGGTGTGAATCACGGTTGTAGTGATGTGGCCATGTGAAGGTTTATGGTGTTGGTGTGGGATGTGTCATCATGAGGGTATGGATGTATATGCATTTGTTATGCATGTCAACGTTTATATGTTGTTATGGATGCATTTTCATGGTGAAGGTTGTTGTGCATGAGGTTATTGTATGCAATTAGTTCATTGTGATCATATTGGTATTGATATTATGCTAATGTGTTGGCTAAGATAGAGTAGGAGATACAGATCATCAGAATGAGTTTGTGGCATTAGACCTTGGGGTATGAGAAGATTGTCATACATGTATTGTATTTTTGGCAAGAAGGTATGTTAGTTAATGGGTTGTTATATACATTAGGGTTATATACATGTTTTTCATTTGGTTGTGGTGTTGTATTGTTGTTGGTTTTCCATGGTTTTTTTCCTGTCATTTTCTTATCTTTCCTTTTAAGCTTTGAGTCTTGGGAATTGGTTGGAAAAGAGGAAAGTTAGTGGAGCTTAGGGAGAGCTGAATGAAATCCAGTGAGAAATGAAAGACTCAGATGAAGTCCACGCATGTGTAAGCACAAATAAAGGTAAGAATATCACTATCAGTTGGATTGGTTCAGTCCATTGGTGTAAATGGATAGTGCAAGTGCAATCATGAGAAAGGTGAGAGGAAAGGTGAATTAAATGGATCTCATGTATGAAATTCTTTGGCTATGTTGGGAACGATTGTTTTCAATGTTGTGCATGGTGTGCATATATCGAGGGAGTTCTCTTCACCTTCACCTTATGATACATGGTACTTATGCTGATGTCTATATATGTATACATGTATGCATGTATGTATGTCATACCTGAAAGGGTTGTCATGGATCATGGTTGTTTAATGCTAATGTTTATATGTATATGTGTGTGTATGTATGTCATTGTCTAAGAGGATCATCATCTTTTATTCCAATGTTAATGTATGTATGCATGTTTCTATGTCATTGTATGATAAGGTTGTCAGGGATCATTCTTGTGGAGGAATGATTGCTTATGCAGGTGAATAGCATGAAGAGATTCTCGGTTCATGAGGAATCAAGTGGGAAGAGTAGCTTGATAGTTCTTTGAGGCCAGTATCATGTGGATATGAATTGGTGTTATCGGCTTATACTATGTATATGTTTATGTTGTGGACAAACTAATGCTAAGAGATACATTAGCGAAATGAAAACAATGTGATGCATGGCATGCTAGGTTAAGCATGGATGGCAGAGAGACAGTGGAAGTGAGGTTGCCTGGTAGACACATTGTGGTTTTGAATGTGTTGTACTGCTATTGTACATATATTGTATATGTTGTATATGTTGCATTTGTGATATTGTGGGCATATGGTGTTGTGTATATATAGTGTGTGTACATGTTGTTATGTAATGTTATATACCAGTGGTATAGATAGTTTTGTCTGAATATTGCATATGAAGTGGTGGGGATAGGTGGTAATATGTACATGTTGGATGTGTGCCATTGTGTGCATATGGTGTTGTGTGCATGTTGGTTATGCAATGTTGTGTACAAGTGATGCTATGTACATGTTTGATATGTAGTGTTATGTACATGTGGTGTTGCATGCATGTTGCACATGTGGTGCTATGTACATATGGTGTTGTGTGCATGATTGTACAAGTGGTGTTGTGAGCATGTGGTGATGTGTACATGTTGTACATATGATGGTGTGTGTAGGTGGTGTTGTCTACATGTCGTGCATATGGTATTGTAAATGTATTGTCATGTACATGTCGTGCATGTGGTGTTTTGTAAATCTAGTGTTCTATTCACATTCTACAAGTGGTACAATGTACATGTGGTATTGCGTAAATGATGTACAAGTGGTGTCGTGTACATGTGATGTTGTGTACACATTATGTAGGTGGTGTTGTGTATAGGTGGTATTGTGTACATGGTGTACATGTGGTACTAGTGTGCATGTGATAGTATGTGTATGTTGTAGATGTTATGTTGCGGCCATGTGGTACTATGTATGTGCATTTCGTAGTCATGGTATCATGACATGTGTATTTGTTGTTTCGTACTATGTGTACGTGTATGTATTGTGTTGTGGTGTAAACTAGATTTAGGGGTACATATATGTGTTGTGTCATACCCTGGGTGTAGGGCTATGTATGTATTATGTTGTGTCGTACATTGGGTGTAGGTGTATGTATGTATTGTTTTTGTAGGACACCAAGTGTAGTTGTGTGTATGTGCACTTGGTTGAGGAGAAGACTCTGGGTGTTTGTTGGGTGTGGAAACCGGTTCAGAGTGCATACCAGATAAGGATAAATGTAGAAGCTAATGATTGATTGAAGGGGACATATCAATATTTTATTTTTATTTTATTATGCATGTGTTCTATGATTCTGGCTTATGATGGTTACATGTGATTTATGATTTTGAACTATGATGGTTATGTTTTGAACTAATTGGATGTGATATTTTTATACATGTTGATTTGGTCAAATATGTTAGCTTGACTTGTTGTGACAGGAAGTAAACATGATTACAAGTGTATCTTATTGATGAGATACCAATGAGGTATGATTTCAAGTTACTTAAATTTATTTTAAATATAATGAAATTTATGTGCTTGGCACAAGAAGCCTGTAAATGCCTTTTTGACTCGTTGAAATCTACTGCAAGTATTGGAAGTAATGGAAAAAGGAATTGGAACATGCAGCATTATGTTGGTAAATCACTTTAAGAGAAAGGCCATTATGGGAGACTGGTACCCAATAGTGTCCATTGATTCCATGAGCATGCTATGACCAATATGATGGTTTTAAGGTAGGTATATGCCTTGGTTGTTTACCTTCTGATGTAAGGAATCCTTGCCAAGGGATGGATCACCCAAGATAGGGGATGTCGGGGAACTTGGAAGGTTTGTGACTGCATGGAAAGGGGTGACTAGAATTCTCGAGATACTATGTTGCAGAGTAGGGAAGGCTGGGGATTGATTTTTTTTGTCATCAGCGTTGCCAGATGGAACCAAATGCACATTGGGAGTGCGCCATGGAACAATGAGTCGGTAATGGTTCAATGAGAGGGTAAGTGGTACAAGATTATAGCGTCGGAAATTTGATGCAACTTTGACTTTGACAAAGGATTTTGAACTTCTTGGGAAGGAGGTGAATATTGATATTACATTGAGGGTTGAGGCATGAGCCTCTGAATTTCCTTGTTGCAGATGCATGCATCATATCCTTTTACTTATTGGCTGAGTGAATGTGGATATGTGTATATCATTGTAAATATTGTATCGAGATGGATTTACAAATATCCATAGGTAGTATGATTATTTTTTCTGTGAAACAAACGTGTATGTGTGTATATGTGGTTTTTATTGTAAATAGTGTAATGAGTTCTATTATAAATCTCCAGTAAACAATATGTTTGTCATGTTTTAGCACATGGTCATTGTAAATACTGCAACGAGTTGTGTTTAAATATCTATGGGATGTATGCTTTGTTTTCAATAGTATTGTTGATTATAAGTGTCAGTGAACACCGAGGATGGTATTCCCCCAAGGGGGCGATTCTGTAACAACCTTGTTGAAAATTACATGTAATAAAATTTAATAAAGGAAAAATAATAACCACGGTTGATGGGAAACATATTCGAAGATGAATGTTGGGAAAAACATCCTAGTGTGGGTGTTCATCAGTTTAGAATGGCCAAAGGAAATTGACAAAGGAAGTGGAAAAGGCTTTGGAAAGGCAAAATGGCATTTTTACCACATTTATTCAGAAAATAATGGAAATTCAGAGAAAAGGAAGGTTAAAGGTCACAAGTTCCATGTGAGGAGGAAATTGAAGGAAAACAATGGAAATTGAATAAAATCGAGGTCTCATTGATAAAAAGGTTTATGGGGATTAGTTAGTAAGATTTTTCTCAGGTTTTACATTGGATCAAGAAAGGAAAAGAAGGCAAGAGGAATGAATGCAAAAGAAAGGAAGAGAAGGATCAAGAAGCTACAACAATATTCTTTGTAGGTATCAATTTGCATGTGTGTTTTCCTTGCTAGATTTGGCATGTATGGTATTGCATGTGGTTCTTCTTCTCTTATGGAATGGGTTTTTCCAAGGGTGGTGGTGTTTTCAGCCTAGACATTCGATTTTTGGATAGCCATGGGTGAATGTGTATATGTCCATATCATTATAAATACTATATCGAGTTGGATTTATAAAGCTCCATAGACACTATGATTATTTGTTGGGTGAAAAAAATGTGTATGTGTGTATATGTGGTTTTTATTATAAATATGGTAATGAGTTGTGTTATAAATCTCCAGTAAACAATATGTTTGTCATTTTTTAGCACATGGTCATTGTAAATACTGCAATGGGTTGTGTTATAAATCTCCATGGGATGTAACTTTTGTTTTCAATAGTGTTGTTGGTTATAAGTATAATTGAACACTGAGGATGGTGTTCCCCCAAGGGGGAGGGTTCTGTAATAGCCATAATGAAAATTCCATGTAATAACACTTAATAAAGGAAAAATAATAACCATGATTGATGGGACACTTATTCCAAGCTGAATATTGGGTAAAACATCCTAGTGTGGGTGCTCATCAGTTTAGTATGTCTAAAGGGAATTGGAAAAGGGAATGAAAAATACTTTGGAAAGGAAAAATGGCATTTTTGGCACATGCATTTATGAAAATAATGGATATTAGGAGAAAAGGAAGGATAAATGTCACAGGTTGAATTTGAGGAGGAAATTGAAAAAAATAAATGGAAATTGAAGAAAAGAGAGACCTCATTGATAAAAAGGCTTCTGAGGATCAGTTAGCAAGTTTTTTCTCAGGTTTTCCATTAGATCAAGAAAGGAAAATAAGGCAAGAGGAAGGAAGGTGAAAGAATGAAAGACAAGGATCAAGTAGTTACAACAATATTCTTTGCAAGTATCGATTTCATGTGTGATTTCCTTTCTAGATTTGGCATGCATGGTATTGCATGTCGTTCTTTTTCTATTATGGAATGGGTTTTTCTAGGAGTGACAATGTTTTCAGCCTAGTCTTTCCATTTTCGGATAGCCATGGTGTGATGGGGTTCTCATGTTTTCGTTGAGCTAGATTATCAGGTGGATTCGAAGATGAGTGAGGTGGATCTCTGAATGAAAGAACACATGTACTAGTGGTCTCCAAAATACACTATGGATCTTGGTAAATCTAATGGTATAGTAACCTCTGAGCGAGACTGTGGGTTGTAATAAATCCATGGTTGTGTGCGTCAATTGGCCTAAGAATCCTTGCCAATGAATAGAGGGATATATAGTAAAGCCAAGTAGTGGAAGGCTCTCTGTTGGGCCTAAAAATATCGAGTTGGGATATGCAATAAAGCCTAGAGAGTGGGTCTCGGTTTAGGTCCTAGTGATCAGGTGTGGCTTCTAGGCTTGAGAGACTAGGAGATAGGAAAATTCCTCATGGTGTAGGTGGAGAAATCTGATGGCGTCCATGCTTGTTTGGCCTAGGGATCGGGTCGAGATCATGATAAATCCTATTATTACATGTTTATTGTGTTGGCCTAGTGATCTAAGATGGATTATGGTAAATCCTGGTTTCTATTGATGAGGGTGAGGTGGTTGAGCCTCGAGATGCCCTAGTTGGTTCTTTTGGTTTGAGTCCCACATTCATACTTGGAATATGGTAGGGGGTGAATGTCTGAAGAGAGATTTGGCTGAGCTATTCTATGGTCAGGTCGAACATGGTAGTCCCATCCGAGGTTTTAATTTTACATCATCAATATGAGGATATTTCTCCTTGTATTTCTATGAATGTTATACTAGTTTATATGTGGATCATATGGTTGTGATTTCCTTGTTATTTTTGTTTCTATTATGTTGGTTATGTATATGTTTTATGACAGTGGCAATGTATGGCTTTCATTATGTTTTTACTTGTAAATGAATGAAAAATGTATCAATGACATAATTGATGATAATGCAGCAAATGATATAAGGGAACAATGCTTCTTATTGATTCTTAGATAAGTATGAGATCCTAATGCTTAAAAATGTTGTTTAGATCTATAGATTACAAATTTGTGATATATTTGATGAAATTCATGTCATGGCTAGTAGGGATCTGGTTAAGGGCTTGTTCAACTATTTACGTTTACATCATTGTTTCCTTGTTATCTCTCTGTTCTAAAGGTGTCATTCAATTTTGGGCAGTGACTTGGGCTTTCGGCTTAAAAACGTTGCTCAAATCATGGGGAAGTTGGCACAAAACTGAGAAAAATAGTCTGTTGACATTGGAAGACATTGTCATGAGAGCATCCAGAGCCTCTTGAGAATTGTTAGGCAGATAACATGGGATTTTTCAAAGTTCAAGTGGTTTAAAACCTCAATGGGACCCAAGGGCATTGTATTTGAGTGGTTGGGATTGCTCTTGGGAATGTTGTTGTTGATGTGGAAGGTATGTTTGATGTGTTTTCATCGATGCCACTGCCTTAAAGTCACCTAGGAGGTTGACTCATATCATAGTAGCCTCTCATCACATTTTTATCCTAGTTGGCCAATTACTTGGCTAGATATGAGAAGAGGTTGTTACAGATCACTTACTGGATGTTCAATGACACCTTGCCGATCATTATTGAGAATACGATCCAAAGTGCAAATTTCATCATCAATATTTTATTTTTCCTCTATTGAGGTAGGTTCATTCATGTCTTATGTCTACTCAGGATGCTCTTTAGTTGTCAAACATTCAATAACATTTGCAACCACAACATTCATGTTGTGCTTCCACTAAGGGTGTGTTTTTTCTAAATGAGCCTCATGGTAAAAGGCGGAATAATTATTCACAACTAGGTTTCCATATTGAACCCAACATTAGAGCTCTATACAAACTTATCCAGTTGGTTAAAATTCTTCTTAATGAATGGCTTAAAATACTTATTAATATTAGAAGCCGCATTTGACTTCCTCTTATGTTCTGATACTTTGTTGGTTAACAACTTTAAAGATTTATTCAAGTTGTCCATATAAAAAGGATCCTTCTCTTTAGATTTGATAGAAGAGGTTTGGGACTTCTTAGAAGCGTATTTGTAGTATTTTGAATCCTCATGGTCAGTGATGACCCCAATAGTCCTTAAGTCATCTTCAATGCCAATCACTTCTTCAAAGTTAAGAGCCAAGGTAACAATATAATAATATTTAATAATGAAATATTACAGTTTAACGTCTATGGGGAATTTATTCAAGATACGTGTAAATATTGAATTGATATCTTTAACTTCTTCCCTTTCCTCCATCTTAATATCGTTGAGTTCTTTTAATAACATGGATGGTGTTTTATCATCAACAAATGTTTCTAAGAATTATTGTTTAAACTCCCCCCAATTATGCATTGAATTAGGTGAAAAGTTATGGCACCAAAGTAAACTCTACCTTTTACAGTATATGGAAACAATCTACATGCAACATCAACATAGTGTCCCTGTAACATCCAAAGATATAAGAATCAATTTTCAATGTCGTCCTTAAGCTTTTCCTTTCGTTAGGATCATACTTTGAGACTTGATTTTTCAGGTGCTTAGGCATACGATGAATATTTCTTAGGAGAATAAGAGGCCCTTAGGCAGCTTTTTGGTGGTGTTGGACCTGCGAACAAAGGGGATCTCCCTGATGTGAAGTACCAACTAGACCTCACACCATTTGGTTTACGAGTCCCATTCAGAATGAAGGCCAAGTTGCCATATACTTAGAGATCTACCTTGGCTCTAACTGTTAGCAAATGCATGTTATGCTGGTATCTTCAAATAGAAAGGTGCGTGTGCCCGGTGAGTGTGTAATGTATCTACGTCAAGGTTCTCTTACTACAAAGTGGGAGAATAATGTGAGTGTAAGTTTTAACCCTGTACAGAAATTACCTGCATACGAATTCTAAAACATAGAAAATAAACAATGCAAGAGAATAAGACATAAAGCACATATACAGAGAGATTTGCCCCTAGATCCCAAACACAGGACTACTAACTTAATTTTTAATTATGTTCCTTTCAATATTACAGTATATATTTATACATGCCGAAGCATCCAATACCATGGACCAAAAAACCATCACGTCCAAAACCATGGACCAAAAACCATCATGTCCAAAACCATATGCGAAAACCATGCACAAAACCATAGGTAGGTCTGCCCAACTTAATATAGGGTCCAAAAAAATTTCCCCAGGGCACTCCCTCGAACCTCGTAGAAGGGGGCTACTCGCCCCCCTCAAACCCCCCTGTCTCAGTCTATCCTTATAGCTCCCTATACTAACCCCATACTTGAATACAATATTTGCAACCAAACTGCTTGCTTGCTTGCATGAGTGGTTGCCATGTATTTTTCCTCTGTAGTTGATAGTGCCACTACAGATTATTTCTTACTCAGCCAACTGACTGCACCTCCAAATAGGTTAAACACATACCCACTTATAGATCTTCTCTGATGCATACCTACGGCCCAGTCTAAATTAACAAAGCCGCGGATATCCAAAACTCTTTCCAGTATTGGTCTTCCTTGGTAGCACAAACCATAATCACTAGTGCCACACAAATACCTGAAAACCCACTTCACTATTGTCCAATGCTCCTTCCATGGTTTTTACATAAACTTGCTCAATACTCCCAATGCATGTGCAATTTCTAGTCTAGTACATACCATCGCATACATCAATCTATCAACTACACTTGCATATGGAACACTAGACATGTCATCTTCCTCTTCTTGTGTCTTGGGACATTGTTCAGTAGATAACTTTACACCTGCAGGAATAGGAACCTTCACCGGTTTACTATCCTGCATATTAAACCTCTGTAGTATTGTCTCGACATACTTCTTCTAGTTTAACCAAAGCTTCCTCTTTTCCTGATCTCTTTTAATTTCCATGCCCAAATTATAGTTTACAGCACCAAGATCTTTCATGTCGAATTTGGAGGACAATTGGGTCTTCAAATCCTGAATAATTTCCTTGTCATTTCTAACTAGCAACATATCATCCACATACAAGAACATATAAATAACGTTGTCACCAATTAATTTAAAATACACACAGTGATCTGCTTTGCTTCTAGTGAAGCCAAGTCCCCGTATAAAGTATCAAATTTTTGATACCACATCCTTGTTGACTGTTTTAGCCCATACAGAGACTTCTTTAACTTGCATACCAGTCCTTTCTTACCCTTCACCACAAAACCTTCATGCTACTTCATGTAGATCTCTTCTTCCAGATCCCCATGAAGAAATGTTGTCTTCACATCCATCTGCTCTACATAAAATCAAAAGCAACAACAATAGATCAAATTAATCTAATAGAACCTACCTTGGAAACAGGAGAAAAAATATCACCAAAATCAACTCTCGGCATCTAGGAATGACCCTTTTCTATGAACCGAGCTTGTATTTCTACAACTTTCCTTATGCATTTGTCTTCTTCTTCAACACCCATTTACTACTAATGGGCTTCCTTCCAGCCAGCAACTCCACCAAATCCCAAGCCTCATTTTTGTGCAAAGATACTAGTTCATCAACCATGGCCTCTTTCTAGAGTTTGCCATCCTCTAAATCTACTACTTCCTTCATAGTTCTAGGATCATCATTAGTTATAGATAAAGAAAAATTTGAATAGAAAGCAGATGGAATATACCTTTCTAGTTGCCTTCTTTCTCGAACTGATCTCCTCACAACTGGAGATTATGACTCTTCATCTTTTGATTCCTCTCCTATTGTAGATTCTAATTCTTCCTCCTTAAGCTCAAACTCTATCTTCTCGGGTTCCTTTGATGGGACTTCATGTTTAATAACATCTTTCACCTCTCTAGACATTACATCTTAGCTGTACACAACCTTGTTACCAGGTTCCAAAGCTTATAGCCTTTTAAACCATCCTTATACCCAATATAGATGCACTTTTCAAATTTACTATCCAACTTGGTTCCTTTCTCCTTTGGAACATTTACTTATGCATCACATCCAAATACCCTTAGATATGAAAGAGAGGGTTTCTTACTAGTGCATACCTCTTGTGGAGTCTTATCCTCCAATGTTGATGAAGGTGATCAGTTGACTAGGTAACATGTTGTCTCCATCGCCTCTACCCAGAATTCTTGTCCTAACCTGACACCACTGAGTATGCTTCTTGCCCTTTCCATCAATGCCTTGTTCATTCTTTCTGCAACTCCATTTTTCTCAAGTGTGTATGGAGTAGTCTTCTGCCATGCTATACAACACTCTTATAGAATTATTCAAATTTCTTGCTACAAAAATCTCCACCGTTATTTCACCTGAACACCTTTATTTTCTTCTTTGTATGGTTTTCCACCAGAGCCTTAAATTATTTAAACCAGTCAAAGACTTCAAATTTATTCTTAAGGAAATATATGCATGTATTCCTTGAAAAGTCATCTATAAATGATACATAGTACATAGACTTACCTAGTGATGGAACCTTCACAGGTCCAAACACATCACTATGCACAAGCTCTAATATTTGTTTGGTCCTCTTACCACGAGAAGAGAAACTCACCCGATTTTGCTTCCCATATACACAATTTTCACATAAATCAAAATCCAAAGAGCTATTACTCATACATTTTACCATATCTTTACCATGAAGTATTTGAAGGCCCTTGTCTCCAATATGTCCAAGCCTTTGATGCCACAACATGGTCTTCTCTCTAGAGACCACTAGATTTTCTACTCCACTTTCAGGAACAACAGAACTGTTGCACCCATCAACAATAGTACTACTTTGTAGCTTGTACAGAGTTCCAATCCAAACTCCTCACATCAATAGTAGTGCTCCCTGAACCATCTTGTAGGTATCCTTCTCGAACACTGTTTTTACACCTGCATCATCCAGCTTGCTTACAGAAATTAGATTTCTGGCCAACACAGGAATATGCAAAACACCCAGAAGTGTTCTAGCCCTTCCACCTTACAACTTCAACATTACTTTTCTATGTCATTCTAGCCTTCCTATCATCCACTAAGAAGACATCACCACCATCGTATTTCTCATACTCGCAGAACCACTCTCTATGGGGAGTGATGTGAAAGGATGCACCTGAGTCAATCAACCATGCCTCATAATCTACATGTGTACTTGAAGAAGCCATGTACACTTCCCCAGCTTCATCTGAGGTGGTTTCACCTTTGCAGAAGGAGAATCATTAGATGCCATTCCTTTGTCAAAAGCTTTAGATTTACAGTCCATTTTGTAGTGCCCTTCCTTTCCGCATTTCCAGCAAACCACCTTTACAGGTTTTCCTGACGATTTAGATCTCCCTTTAGATTTAGATCTCCCACTTGATGACTTATTTTTGTTTCTATTTTGGGACTGTCCTCGGACAGATAAGGCATATCCATTCTAGCTCTCCATATTTTTCCATCTCATCTACTCTGTCACCAAGGATGAGACTATTTCACAAACTACAAGGCAGTTGCATTGCTAGCTATTTCAATAACCAAACTATCCCATGAATCTTGTAGAGAACACGAAAAACTGATGCACTTATCTTCATTTGAAATTATAATATCAACAGATAATAACTGACTTACCATAGTATTAAATGCGTTCAGATGCTCTATCACTAAGTCTACATATTTCATCCTCAGGTTATACAACCTTTTCGATAAGAACAGTTCATTCACCAGAGACTTATATTGGTACAAAGTCCCTAACTTGTCCCACAAAGCCTTAGCCATTGCTTCCCCTGATACATTCAAAAATACCAAATCTGAGACACACAATTGTATTGTGCTCTTTTCCTTCCAATACAACTTCTTCCATTCTTCATTAGACACTCCCGTTGGTTTAGTACCTACATCTACCACAATCCATTGATCTTTATCCACCAACAGATCCTCCATCTTGAGTTTCCATAACTCAAAACTTTGAACATTAAGTTTCTCGATCTCTATCTTTCCACTGCTCGCCATCTTCTTTCACCACTAGAATCGATCCTGCAAATCTCCCACTGAATAGGGTCTACCACAACCACGAGTGAAACCCCTTGGGAATAAAGGTGTTCCCTTGAAGCCAAAACAACTCTCATACCAAATGTAGGTTTCAACCCCGTACAGAAATTACCTGCATACGAATTCTAAAACACAGAAAATAAACAATGTGAGAGCATAACACATAAAACATATATACACAATGATTTTCCCCTCGATCATAAAACCGGGACTACCAACTTGCTTTTTCATTATGTTCCTTTCATTGTTACAATAAATATTTATACATGCCAAAGCATCCAATACCATGGACCGAAAAATCATTGCGTCCAAAACCATGCACTGAAAACCATCGCGTCCAATACCATGTCCGAAAACCATGCACAAAACCATAAGCTAGTCGTGGAAAGAATATAACACAACCCAACAGTGAGCCTCTAAATGAGAGGTAGTAGTACCACCCAACAAGAGACACACATGAACCATAAAGGGTCTGCTAGCATCCAACATAATAGTTCACAATGGAAGCGGAAGTTGTTAAAATCGAGGTGTACAAGATAACGGGTACACCAACCAGTGGAGTAGTCCACATGGATGTGATGATCATTATAACTAGAAAAAAAATATGGTATGTCAAGTATCAGGTAGAGTAGTCCACAAGGATGTGACAACGATGATAGCCAATACGGAAATGTGGTTTGTTTGGTATCCCGCAGTTTAGTCGACAAGGAAGAAACAACAGTGATAAGAAATACAACACATATTCAATAATCTGAGTACTAAAACAACCAAAGTAGCTCAAATATCTTAGTACACGTTAAGAAAACATGCATTACAAATTTTTGAAGAATAGTCTTACAAACATCTATAAAACATGCTTGAAAACATGTTATCATTAACAGGTTTCTAAATTAAGCAAATGTCCCAAGACACATTTGTACACCATACGTCACTAGTCTTAGTAGTGGGACATTAGAGCCACTGCTCACTTCTCAAAGAACCAAATATAGACTCTCAAGGCCATGTGAGAGGAGTCAAGGGTGAAAAGTCCTTTCTCATATAGTGGGAGTGGTATGTATAGCCAAGGGTGATCCTTGACCATTGTGACTCTTCGACTACCCTCATGACCATTCAACCTCTAATGACTTTTCAACTAGAATGACTCTTCAACATGTTGTGTGCGTCCATTTGACTTCACTTTACATTACATTGAGTTACAATAGATATGGCCCATAGTGGTGATGTGGCCACGACATCTCATGACACAACTCAACATGACGATGCTAGCATGTTGTTACACTGAAATTTGTCACCATGACTATCTGCAGTTAGTATGGCTCCATCAACAGTCATACTATCCTCCTTGTCAAGCCTTATTCCTCTGCTCTCCATGTCAAACTTCAAGAAATAGAGAAAGTCATTTAAAATCATGTTTATCTCTGGGTACGCAGGTTCTCTCTACCTTGCCTGCGTGTACGCATCCCAAGCTCATTGTACCTACGTACTTGTACGCTCT